>JAVXUP010001097.1:0-281068 GCA_033070095.1 Escallonia herrerae
TTCAATTTTTTTTGATGATATCCTCCACCGTGGTTTCGAATGAAGTTAGAGAAAAGAAACGATATGACTAATCAAGAAGGAACACACTGCTAATAGTTATTGTTATGGCGAATCCTCTATGTCGTTAAACATTTTCAAGTTCTCAAATGGTTGATATATATAGATTTTGGTAAGATGGATCCTCCAACTCACTCAAGCATTAAATATCTACGTTATGCCGGAGAAACTCAAAAGGCAATTTGAGATAGGTTCCTTTCATTGTGTTATCGTACCTAGAAACTAAGGTTATTAGTTTGAAAAACTCGGTATCACTTCACTTAGCTAGATAGGTTGAAAAGTAAATTGGCCGTCCCTCAGGAAGATAGCTTGGAGACCTTTAATGACACTATCTTTTTTAGTATATAATGATTATAAGTCTATTTCACATTGAAACATAATGTGATGATGTGTCATGTAAAAAAACAACGATGTATCGCGCAAAAAAATTATCAATGTCTTTCGCTTTACCTATCATATATTACTAGTCCGATAACTTGGGCAAGACACAGGTTAGTTCTATTTAAAGACTTATGTATCCGTACGTTTGTGTGTCAATATATTCTGGTAGAGTTAAGGTTAATTATTTAGGCGTTATGTTAATAGCTTTAAACTAAGCTTTATTTGTAGTAGCATAAAGCGAACCATCAAATTAAAAATATGTCACATTCATGCATTTCACATATCAGTATACTCATAATCAAAAGAAACTCAAAAAGAACATAAAACCAAAAATATTCCAAAATAGTAAAGACTAGACTGATTCCACATTTATTATCTTTGTGAAATACCCTACGATTACACACAATACACTACAAAAAAAAGGCTTTTAGCGACGGGAAAATCCGTCGCTAAAAGCCAAAACTCCGTCGCTAAAAGTTTTAGCGACGAATATACCGTCGCTAAAAGTCCCTCGTATAAAAGCCCGTTACTAAAAGTTTGGCGACGGAATTTTCAAATCCGTAGTCTAATATCGCACTTTTTTGTGACGGATTTATTTATTAATTAGCGACGGAATATCCGTCGCTAATTATATTTTACGTATTTTAATTTATTTTCTGTTTTGTGAATTTAGCGACGGAATAATGTTTTGGCGACGGAATGTTCCGTCGCTAAATAAGACTTTTGGCGACGGAATTAATCCGTCGCCAAAAGTCAAATTTTTTTTTTAAAAAAAATTTCTATTACCCAAACTTGTAATGAAAATTTCAATTCTCAACAACGCACAATAATCAATACACAATTCTCAACAATGCACAATAATCAATACACAATTCTTAACAAACGCACAATAATCAATACACAAAGAAATATTGACAATCAATTATAAAAAAATAGTCATGATGTACAAGCCGGGCGAGGGGAGGGACATGCTGGGACAGGGTGGGGGGAGGGGAACAAGCTGGGACCAGGCACGAGAAGGGGCTCATCAGGGGTTGTCGAGTCCTGGATCTGGATCCTGCTGATCCGGGGCCGGCTCGACATGTCCGGCAGCAGTACCCTGCTGATCCTGCTCCTTCATCAGCCTCAACACCACCGTAGCAATGCGCTGGATCTCCTCCTCGTCCAACGGATGCCGAGGAGCTGGTGTCTGTGCAGGGGCAGGGGGGTGAGGACGCTCCTATCACGGCCCGAGCAGTCGTGCTAGGCAGGCCGCGTATGCGGCCTTTCGGCCAATTGACGACCTCCGGCGTATCCAGCCATCGCTTCAACGCCCCAGTACTCGCACCCGTACTAGTGGACGCTGATGGTTGTCCGGACTCCCTAAGCTGTTCATACGAGGCCTGCAAAAACAATGATTTAAAGATATGTTAGGGCATTAATTAACGCAACAGACATTGAGGATAGTAAGAAAAAATTAACAACTTAATTAAACACATCGACTTACATCGATCCGTCGGGCAATATCCGAAACATAGTCGCCGGCCCGGCGCGCCTCGTCCTTGTCCTTCTTCCGCACGTGTGTCTGGTTATACGTCAGAGCTATGACCTCATCCTCCTCCAGATCCGGGTTCTGGACCGCATTCATGTGTCGGACGATGTCGTGTGGCACCACCCCCCCGTGTGCGTCGGATCTCTATTATGTCTGTTCTCGGCCCCCTTCTTACTCTTGGCCTCCCAGCCTGGATCCGCAGCCCACCGATCTATCATATCCCCCCATACAGTCGGAGATATCCAATGTGGGGGATATGTCTTCATCTCCGACATCGAGGCACCATCGGGCAGCATCTTCTTCGCCCGGTCCCGTGCATCTTTGAGCCATCGGCGGTAATTCTTGGCGATGTAAGAAAAGAAGGCCTGCCGCCCCAGTGCCTGCTGATCAGCCGAGTCAAACGTGAACCCCTCCTGTAAGGCATTCAATAACACAAATTAATTTAGAAAACAAACTCTAATTAAACAAACACTATCCCAGGAAAAAATACTTCAACGTACCAGCCACTCCTCCCATAGAGACTCCCTCGTAACGGCATCCCAGTCCTTCCAGTACAGGCGTGGCTCGGTGAATCGGCCCTTCACAAGAACGCCGATCTTCGTCCTCGCCTGATTCTCCAGGATCCTGCCAAAGAAGTAAATAAATAAATTAATACAGTTCAAATATAAATTAACATCCCAAATGTACAAAATAAGGCATGATGTGATTTTATTTTACTTACAGGCCCTCTTGGGTGAGCGTAACTCTCTGTTTACGCTGGGGGTCAATGCATACCCCGCGTGTCGGGCCACGTCCTCGTCGAGATCCTACAAAACACAGACATTAATACAGTTCAAATATAAATATAGCAAAAATGTACTAAATACCATTATCAACTATACCGGTGGTAGAACCCACGGAAGAAGGAGAATCAACGCGCGGGTGGGATGAATCTGCGTCGGGCTGGGGTGACGGCTGGGGCTGGGCCGACGATTGGGGATGGGGCTGGGGCGATGGCGAAGTCGATGGATGGGGCTGGAGCTGGGGCTGTACGTGATCACTATGTGCCTCGTCATCAGTGAGCAATGACGAGGTGGGACCCACCGGGGTGGAAGCAGCTCGGCGTCCAGCCCGGCCATGAATAGCTCGTATCCTATCCATATCTGACTTCGTATAGATAAATTGCAAGGACATTAACACATTAAAAACAATAATTTGGCAGAAATCATCATCGGCACTATATATATGAACGGAGGTGCAAAAACACATCAATATGAACCAAGTTCTAGAATGTTACTACATTTTTTTCGTGATGTTACAACATTACAAGTCAGTCATTTTCAGTTTGGGAATCATCATCATCTTCCTCACTAGACTCGTCGTCCTCTTCATCTTCTAATTCATCATCTTCATCAGTAGACTCAGTCACATCATCTCCAACACTTTCTACGTCTTCCGCGTCATCATCAACGACTTCTTCTCCTACATGAAGTGTTGTTGGAAGAGGAAGATCGTCCTCCTCATTGTTGACCTCAACAAGTAACGAGACAGGCAGTTGGTCGGCTTGAAAGGAGTCTACCTCACTGTCATATATCTCGTTAACCTAATTAACCTAAATTTAATGCACAGTCAACAATCTCAATTCCGACACCTCATATAGGGTGTCGATATGGTGTTCGATACGTGTCTGACACCTCTGGACACATGTCCAACACCTACCGACACGCACCTCCGGATACATCGGCATACGTTGATTTATTTTTTAAATGTCGGATACCGTCGATCAGACGTGGTGTCTGTGTCTGCGCTAACTAACAGGTATCTCAATCCAATTGGGTCTCATCCTCCGTCAACAATCTCAATTCTCAAATGCTTAATGCAATAAAAATTAACAAAAAACACACATTCAATCCAATTGGGTCCCATCCTCCATCAATAATCTAAATATCTCAAATGCTCAATGCACAATTAACAATCTAAAATCATCAATTATTAATCTCAATTACTTTAAATGCACAGCTAATAACCTAAAATCATCAATTAACAACCTAAAATCACAGATCAATAATCACAATTCTCAAATGCACAATTAACAACCTAAAATTATCAAACAAATTATCAATGTTTAAATAGGAAAAAATTATTCAAAATGCACATATCCGATTTGCTTGAATTATTTCAATTTAGGGTTCGATTGTATTAGGGCATTCAATTAAGGGTTCAATTAGTTTAATTTAGGGTTCAGTTCAATTAGGGCATTCAATTTAGGGATTAATTAGGGTTCAATTACATCAATTTAGGGTTCAATTAGGAGTTTCTATTGATTCAATTTAGGGTTCGGTTGATTTGGGGCATTTAATTTAGGGTTCAATTAGTTCAATTTAGGTTTCAGTTGGATTAGGGCATTCAATTTAGGTTTCAATTAGGGGTTTAATTAGTTTAATTTAGGGTTCAATTCGATTAGGGCATTCAATTTAGGGTTTAATTAGGGTTCAGTTACTTTAATTTAGGGTTCAATTATTTCAATTTAGGGTTCGGTTGGATCAGGGCATTCAATTAGGGGTTCAATTATAATTAATTGGTTCAATTAGGTTAAATCGGGGTTCATTACAATTAATTAGTTCAGTTAGGGTTAATCAGGTTTAATTGGGGTTAATTCATTCAATTACGGTTACGCGGAGTTAATTACTGTTAATTGGTTAGATTAGGGATAATTACGGTTTGATTAGGAATAATTGAGAACAAATTAAGGATAGTTAGGGTTTATCCGGGCTAATTATGCTTTAATTAGGGTTTAGGGTTTAAGGTTAACCGGTTCAAATAGGTTTAATTGGAGCTAATTACGGTTAATTGATTCATTATGATTAATCAGGGCTAATTAGGGTTTATTGGTTCAATTAGGGTAAATCGGGATTAATTAGGGCTAATTGGTTCAATTAGGTTGAATCGGGGTTCATTACAATTAATTGGTTCAGTTAGGGTTAATTAGGTTTAATTGTGGTTTATTCGTTCAATAAAGGGTTACGCGGGGTTAATTACTATTAATTGGTTAGATTATGGATAATTACGGTTTGATTAGGGTTAATTTGGTTCAATTGGGTTACTTGGGAACAAATTAGGGATAATTATGGTTTAATCGTTACAATTACATTACAACAAATTAAATACAATACAATACAAAAAATTAAATTTAATTACATTACAACAAACTAAATTCAATTACATTATAACAAATCAAATACAATTACATTACAACAGATTAAATACAATTACATTATAACAATAGATTCAATGCGATAAATAATTTTTAGCATACAATTACATTACAACAACAGATTAATTTTAGCATATTTGAACAGATTCAATACGATAAATAAATTTTAACCAGGAAAAAAAGTCAGTTCGGGCAGTGGTGGTGCGAGGCGGATGACGACAGTGGCGCAAGGAAGGCAGCGGCAGTGGCGCTCGAAAGGCGGCAGAGGGTGGTGGTGCGCCGAAGGGGGAGGAACTGTGGCAATGGTGGTGTGACTGTGAGGTGGCTGTGGCAATAGTGGGGTAGCTACGGGGCAGCGAGGTGGCTATGGGGACGGCATATGTGAGGGGAGAGGGAAGGGCGGTGTGGTGGTGGCGGGGGCCTGTCACCGGCGTGGGGGGCTGGTGGGGAGGGACGGAGGCGGGGGCCTGTCGCCAGAGGTGAGAACGCCTACAGAGAGAGAAACGGCGACAGAGAGATAAACGAGGGACATAGAGAGAAACGGGGAGAGAGAGAGAGAGAAATTTGTGTATTAAAGAACTTTTAGCGATGGAATATTTCCGTTGCTAAAGGTCCGTCGGTAAAAACATTTTAACAGATGGATATTTTTAGCGACGGTATTATTCCGTTACTTAAAAAATTTTAAAAAATCATAAAAAATTATAAAATTCCCAGGTAAAACTCCGTCGGCAATATTTTTACCGACGGAATAATCCTTCGGTAAAATATTTTTTTGGACAATGTTTTTACCCACGAAAATTCCGTCGCTGAAATTACCTTTAGCAACGGAAGTAGTTCCGTATCTAAAAGCCTTTTTCCTTGTAATGATAGTTAAAGATAATATTAAAACAATGATCATACGATTCTTTTTTAGTAATTATTATACTACTATGTGATTGAGTAAAAGATATGTCAAAAGGAAAAAAAAAATTGTTCATCTCTAGTTTATCGTTTAGACTGTGACAACAGAAGGAGCTGCAATGGCGTAGCATTAAAAAATACTTTTATATTACTTTATCTTTTTTGCTTTGTGGATTGGTGATTGGATTCTTATTTATAATATATTCAGGTGATTATAGTAATGACTAAGTTCTAATAATTTAATTTGTTGATTAAGATTATAAAGTAATTTTACATCCAGAAATATGAGCTACAACGTTTATCTTAACGTTTACTAATGTTTTTCATATTTAAAGTTTGATTAAGTACTAGTAATCATACTAACTCCTAGTAAGCTTCAACATTAATTTCAATATATAATTTTGTCTATCACATTTTGTCTATTCTTTTTTATTTAGAGTTTTTCTAAAGTGCAAGTAAAAGTACAAAACTTTTTATCTTTACTTAGCTTTTGCTCTTTAAATTTTTGGTTCTTATCTTGTTGAATACTTTAGGTGATAAAAGTCATAATTAAGTACCAATAATTTAGTTTATTAGTTAAGTATAGTGTAAAAAAATATCCAACTTATGAGATATAACATTTATTTTAAAATATATAATTTTGTCTATCATATGTTTACATTATTTCTTGGTTAGAGTTTTTTGAAAGCGCAGATAATGTAATTGAATGTTTTCAATTACTTTATTAATGACGCACAATGCTTATGACTTGATACTTCTATTTGATTTTCTTTTTCTTTTTTTTCTTTTGCATTTAAAAGAAGTATATGATTTCAGTTTGAGAGATTGAGGTAATCTAACTAAAAATTAATTTGTGAAAGTGAATTTCTATTTTGGTATTTTAGAGTTTTTTTGAACATTAAGTCAAATAAGGTGTGATTCTTTTTATTTGCATTTGTGAGGTGTATATAATTTTTGTATTAAAGTTTGAGCTATTTAGGTAGCTATTTTGATATTGGAAACATTTTAAAAAAATAAATGATTTTTAGGTTGTATATTGATTTCCTAAAATGAAAAAAAAAACCTTTTAATTTGTGAGTGTCATATTTAGTTTCAAACATGATTGTCGTAGTTTTATTTAATTTTTTAAAGTATTTTTGAAGTGTTAAAAGTCAAAATCAACGCCTAACACACAAATATATTTTTTAGTTTTATAAGATTTACAAATCAGAATAATTATACCAACAAATATTTCAATAATAAGTCATAGTAAAGAGTTAATAAGTAGGAGATGATTTTAGTATTTTACCTTTGAAGATTTTATTTTCTTGTTTTAAAGTACTTTTGAAGTGTTAAAAGTTAAAATTAAGGGCTAATATATGAGTATATTAATTAGGCAGAGTTTTAGAAGTTGTATACTTAGTTGTCTAGTTTTATAAGGAATAAAAAAATTGGGCAAATTAGACCTGTAATGTTTTTAGAAGGAGTGTTAAAGTGTTAGTAAATTGGGGTAAAAAATAAAAGACACAAAAATAAATAGGCCGATGTGTCGCATAATTAGAATGACTGACATGTCCCGTAAGTAGCATCATAAAAATTCATGTTTGTTTATTTATAATTCATTTATTTTAAAAATTACTTGTGAACTTAAACATTTATTTCTGTATTTTATCTACTTTCAAGTCTTAAGTCATATTCACTTTGATTGATGTCTATGATTCTCAATTTAGAAGTTGAGATCACACAATAAAAATGTAAATTGCCGTGTTGGTATTTTAAAATATTTTTAAAAATTAAATTCATATTCACTTTGTACATTATTTTCGTAAATAAAAAAGAAAGATCTTTATTTGTAAGTCATATTCGCTTTTTTTTTTTTTTTTTGCATGTATTGGTGTATACGATTCTCAATACAAAACTTGATTTTAATTTTGCAACACAACATCATGTTTATTTTTGAGTGATTTTTCTTTTTTATCCATATTTATTAAAATTATACATTCATCCTGATTCTTTACATTGATTTTTATTAAAAAATTCGTAACTATTGTTGTCATAGTTTTTTGTTTACCTTGTATGAGTAGAAAATCAATCTATACCTTTTAAAACTCTACTTAATCAATGTATCAACATATATAGTAGAACTTAATTCTAACTATTAACACCTCAAAAACACTTTAAAATAATAAAATAAGCAATCAAAACTACAAAAGAAAAAGTAAAATATTCGTAATAATTAAGTCATATAACTTTATAAATTATTTTAGAAAGATCTTAATTTGTAAATTATTCATCTTTGATTAATTGAATTTGATATATATGATTCCCAATTTAGAATTTCAGGTCAGTTTTGCGACACATCGTTACGTTTGTGTTTGACCCTTTTTCCTTTTTTTCATATTTATTAAAATTACACATGTATCATGATTTTTTAGTTTGATTTATTATTAAGAAATTTGTAGTTATTTTGCCATATTTTTAGTTTACCTTATATGAGAAGAATACCAATTCTCTTTCATTTTAAAACTCTATCTAATCAATATATGAACATATTATGACTTAATTTTAACTATTAACACCTCAAAGTACTTGAAGATAACAGAATAAATACTCAAAAAATAAAAAATAAAAACTTAAACTATTTTTAAAATTAAGTTGTATCACTTTGTAAATTATATTTCGAAAGATCTTAGCTTGTAAATTATTTATCTTTAATTTGATACATGATTTTCATGTTGACATTCGTGAGATTTTATTTTGGTTTTAAAGTACTTTTGAGGTGTTAGTAGTAAAACTTAAGGTTTAATATGTTAGTATATTGAATACGCAGAGTTTTGAAAGGTGCAGTTAGAATTGATTTTTTAATCTTATAAAGTTTAGTAAAATCAAGTAACTAATACCTCAAATTTTTTAACAATAAATTATAGCAAAGAGTCATTATGAATGTTTGACTTTAATAAGATGGGGTAAAAAAATTTATGTGTTACCAAAAACAAAAGTGATGATGTAATGACATATATTGCATTAGTAAAAGGAGATGACATGTCGCAAAATTAAAAGAAAAAATACTAAAACAAACTTATGTGTCATCTCCGCAGTGCAAAACACTTCCTCTATTATATATTTATTAGCCTAAAAACTTGTGCCAAGCACGGAACGATTTTATTAACAGTAATTTAGTTTAGTAGTTTTGAAATGTGCAGTGAAATATATTGCACAATCCTATAGTTTCATTGTTGGTTTATAATAGTCAATTTAATTTTTGGATTGAACTTTCTTATAATAAAATAAGTTTACCCTTCTGATCAAAGATCATGAAGTAATGTCCTTGTGTTTATGTGTTAGTTCTAATTTGGTAACTATAGAGATGAACAAAAAAATAAAAGTTTATTTAGTATATAAAAAAAAAAAAATAAATTCTACTGATAAAAATATGCAGAGAACATATTGAGATCAATTTATCATTACAAAAGACATTGTTATTATTTCTAAGTATCTTTTAAAACTAATTTGTACATTTCAATGGGTTTTCCATTATGTTACTACATATTAGTTAATTTTAATAGAGATAATTTTTGTCCATATATTTATTTATAGCATGTGATTTATGAAAGTTAATCAACACGACTAATTAATAAAGGTAATGTGGCATTATTAGAAGCAAATGGAATCCACTAATAAATTACATAGAGAAAACATTAATTATTGTATGAGGTAATTATAAAAAGTTTAACGAACAGGACTAAATATAGGATAGTTTAAAACCTCGTAGTAACTAAATTGTTGAATAAAAGTTAACCGATATTTTCACAAAGTATATAATAAGCATGTTTACTAAGCTAGATTTATATTCAAATATAATGAGGTTTTCAATTTAAGTTTTAGACTACATTTATCACGCGTGACAAATATCTTATTAGTATGCAACTCTATTTTAAAATATTTGATTTTCTCTTCTAATATAATAAAGAGTCTTTAGGATTATAAAAGTTAACATAAAATGATAATTTATTGGTGATTGTTAATACAGAATTTAGAATTAAGAGTTTAATTACTTACAATAACAACACCATATAAAAAAATTGGTGCAAAAGTTTTTCAACATAAAATTAGTTGAATTTAACAAATGTTTAATACATCTCATATGAAATTTGCATACGAGAATATTTCTGCATTTAACGATAGAGTAAGGAAATCATTGACCAAATTTTTTTTCTTTAAATTTACCAAGATTGACAATCCAGTTGAAATCTAACTTAACCAGGCTTACATTGTTTCGTTTTATACGTTAACTTTACAATGAAATTTTACAATAGTTTTTTATGTGATACATCATCGCTTATCATCATATTATGTATTCAATATGGAATAAAATTTACAAACACTATATATTACATACAAAAAAACTATTAATTAACATTAAAAATAAAAATTTATTAAAATTTAAATCATTATTCGATCAAGTGTGTTCAACATCTCATAAGTTTTTTTTTTTTTATTTTTAAGTCTATGGATTTTAGTTTTTATATTAGATAACTCTTTTTAAGGACATAATTGTCAAAATAAAGTTTTAATAGAGTAGTATATTGATTAGATAGAGTTTTATGTTAATAAGAATTAGTTTCATATTAAATAATGCTTACTAAGATAGAAATTTATCAATTTATTAATAAAAACACCTATCCAAGATAATATTGGAGACATTTAGTGACATATCTTATTTAATGTAATATGTTTATCGGTCTATTTCACATTAAAAATATATTGTAATTATGTGCCATGTAAAAAAACGATAATGTGTAGCACAAAGAAGTTATTACTGTCTTTCTCGCTTCTCTTATTATATATTCGATAGATATGATATGAAATCTTAATATATGTATTTGGATTTGGTTGACAGCTTCTTCTATACCTTCTAAACCTCAAATCTCATTTTCTTAAAATTCTCACAATTTTAAAATTCAGCTAAATAGGTGTTAAATTATGATCGGTCATAAGTTTTACTTGCGGCTGCAGCGTCTTTAAAATCGCAAAATTACCGTCAACGAGAGGTACAAAACTTTCTAATTTCTATGGAAAGCCACAAACGACATCGGCCGATCAGTTGTCCCGTGGCAAAACATTAGAGCTTAACGCTCATTGCTAGTGATGAATTCTTATGATGCTGGTAAAAGGGCGTTCCACCATTCCGTTGTAGTCAATCAGTATTTGTAGCTTATTGTAAAAGTATGTTTCGGATTACACTTACCAGTATATTTTTAACACCTTGCTATGTGATTGTCACAAAACAAATAGTCTAAGACAAAATGAGCAATTCTTAATGAAGATATTCAGAGAGTACAAACGGATCGTTATCCATGTTGAGTAAGCGAAACCAATCTTAAATAGTAGCCCACCATTCTATATATATATTTAGCCATGGAAACTTGTTTCCCACCCATATCAAAAAATGAAGAAGCAGGCTGGGTCAAGTATGTCTAGTAGTCTTGCCTTCTTCTTTGCTGTTCTTACGCTCATTTCAATCGTTGAAGGTCAATCTTGCAGGCCCAGCGGTAGAATAAGGGGCAGGAAACCGCCTCCTGGGCAATGCAGCAACCAGAACGACTCTGATTGCTGTGTACAAGGAAAGCTTTGTTGGAGTGAAATTGCAGAAAGGAAGAAGTAAACGAAAATTCAATGGCTAAAGCGCGTCTAAAGACAATGTCTTTAAGGTGATATTTGCCCCCACTCGACTAGAGTTTGCTACCGGGTTAATGGCAAACCACCTCCAGGATTACTCAAACCAACAATCTGCAGATAGCAATTCTGAAGATTCGTTTCAGAATTGCTCCTCGAAATTGTGTATATAACTGAAAAATTTGAGTTACGAAATTTGGAAAATGCCAAGTTGTTTTGATTCTGAATTTCAGAATCTTATATATGAGCTCAACAGCCACCCCTTCATAAAGAGACATAACCATTCAAAAAATAACAGAAGTAACTGTTATTTCTGGTGACTTTTCGGAATTACTTTCAAAGTCATTAAAATAAATAATTGAAAGAAACAATTTCAAAAATTAGGAAAATTATGGGCCGTTAGATCATATATAAATCAACGCGCTATACGCACAAATCAATGGAATTACTGTAGAAGTGCTAAGTGCGCCCACTACAAATGCACACATGCGCGCAAGCGCGCTCGTGCGGTGCACCGCACAATAGCATTCTCAATCTTCCCTCCAAAATATCTCAAATCAAAATAATTCAAATGATATGTACCATGTGCTTGGTTATAAGGAGAGAGAAAGTTCATTTTCTCTCCAATGTGAGACAAAGAACAAAACCTTTTGGGTCTTGAACTTCTCAATCAATACAAATACATTACATAACAATCTACCACGAACACTAACAAGCTTTACACAACTTTCATGTGTTCGCCCCATGTTTCGGCCGTACGAGGGCTACTTTAACGCTCAACAGCTTTGAGAGCGGCGGGGATGGCGGAGCGCCATCCGAATGCGATAACAGGTTCCACTCAGATGACACACCGGTCATAGCGCTATCAACTGGATGGTTCAACAACAGAAGCAGGTGCCTGGACTTCATTACTATCTTCGGTAATGGGAGGAGTGTTAGGGCCAAGGTGGTCGACGAGTGTGACTCCACCATGGGTTGCGACTCTGATCATGATTTCCAGCCGCCTTGCCCTAACAACATCGTCGATGCCTCTAGAGCCGTTTGGAAGGCCCTGGGGGTGCCAAAGAACGACTGGGGTGAGTTGGATATCTTTTGGTCCGATGTTTGATACTCATGACACTTAAGACTGCCACAACCAAGGCAGTCCATGAAATTTGTTGTCTCTGTCCTGTACTTTTTTGCCTTTTTCTTCTTTTTACCACCTTCCTCAACTCCATCAAAAGTTTGAAAAATGTTGAGAAGCATACTCAAGTGCTACTTCAAGTTCCATGTGGTGCTAGCTAGTAATCCATTTCTACAGTAATTCATGGTGTAAAAAAGTAATACTCCGTACATTTCTATGGTTGAAGTGTCTGAGGAAATCCAACTTGTGTAAAGCTTGGATATGGTTATTAAAAAATCAACTATAAGTTCATGGATATCTAGAGTAGCTGTTCCAGTACAAAATGAGTTCAAAACCAGCACATCTCATACTTTTTGAGCTTTGTTCAACTGGTATTATGTCTAAGAATTGCCTAAATGCTTCAAGTAAGGAAACCACCGCAAATCTCTTGCACAGCTATCACAACATTAGGGACCGACAACTACATAAGGTGTACATAAACAACTGCAGTTCACAAGTATCCATCTTTACACACTTGCCATGATAATGAAATAATGAAACAGTAGGCAAACAAGTTTTTTCACTGGTAAGTATTATACAAGCTGCGACACATGAAACCACAATCCAAGACCTTTTCCAGACAAAAATTTGAGATACCCTCCAAAAACTTACAGCATGGTGTCAGTCCTGGCAGGCAGCCTCCGGAAGAAGTTTAGGGGTGCCGAGGGCAACCTATGCCGAAACCTAGGATGCCTCATCATGTAAAAACCTGCCACGAGAGCCAGTACCTGGAAGGGAGTCGCATACAACACAATGGCAGCCACGAAACAGAATATCAGAAATATAACTGTGGCACGTGGATCTCGCCAACTTAGCAGTGCCTGAACCCGTTCCCCCTGGCTAGCTATGTCACCGACCACAGTCTGTATTCGACCAGCCACACTCCTTAATCGATCATACCTATTCCGAACCAGATCTGGATTACGGGTTGTAGGGAATGTGTCAAACTCCTCGTCGAGCTCATCAGGGGGTACTGCATCAGCGTAAGAAAGCCGTGTGTTCATATGTGGTGGGGATCTTGGACGGTACCGGTAGTTCCAGAGTCCTATAAGAAACATGTATAGGAACACTGTTGGTAGAATCAGTTCGGGAAAACATACGAGCATCACGAAGAGGACGTGTACAAGTGCTGTCGTGATGGGATTTTTCCACATACTGACTTCTCCAAACCATTTTACGACAGCGAACAAGCCATTGAAAACTGACATTAGACGGAAAAAGTTTGCCTTGCTGCGCCTCATGCTCCAGAGATGTGAATCCGCATCTGTCATGTACTCAACTACTTCCTTCCTGAGTGGCGGTTCAGCACGGCTAAGTCGTGCTGCCACTATGTTGACAGCTTGGTGACGAAGCATGTCCAGTTGCATCGCTGTCAATGGTCTCACATAGTGCATTTTTGGCAGCAGGGGTCTTGAGTAGATATACATCATGTTTGTCGTAGACGTGCAAGAAAACCGAATCGCCAAGTGGAGTTCACCCATCTTCTTGACACCAGATGGGTGAAGGACTAGCAACGGGTAAGAATGTGTATAAACACGGCCAGTTTCGAGAGTAGAGATTCGAATGCGCACCTTCCCGATTTTCATATCCTTTTGACCATTTGAACCCTTGTCACCGAGCAGACTGTTATCAAAAACAGATACAGTGAGAACTGTTGCTGGATCATAAACTTCCCAAGTGTACTGCTCATTATACTTGGGGTTTAGGCTGTCAATGATGGTGCGGGTCCGTATCCATTTGTGACCATACTTTGCCACACAAAATGTGTCTGAGGTGCCCCTTCCATCTCTAGTTTTCATTGGGTGGAGCCCATCAGCATTCAGAATGCCGAGTTCCAAGACACCTATTGACGGTTTCCAGAGCTGCTTTGCTGTTGGTCGAAGATCACTACTATAGTGAGTTGACTCGTCAAGCACGTGGTATCCCCCATCGAGGCAGATACGAAGATGGAGCCTACTTGCAAACTTATCTTTCTTTGTCTCTTCCACGTCAGTGGAACTTGGTTTTTGGAGGCTGAACCATCGGGAATGTACAATTCGATCATCTGCACGCCTCTCAACAGAGTTCAATGGTATGAAAACCTTTCCAAGGTTTTCATCTTTGCCTGGACCTACACGATCTTCAACTGAAAGGACTAGATAATCTTCGAAGGGTTCAGCAGCCACAAACATCAAATCTTCATTCCAAAGTGCATTCATTGTCCGTGTTTGAACGGGTTTTGTCTTCAGAACCTGGTTACCAATTTGTGCCTTAACGTATATATCCGGAAAACGAGTGTTCTCAGCTAAGACCAAGTCTTGCGCCTCAATCACATTGACACGAACATACCATAATCTGGGGGAATGATAGACTTTTGAGCGGATGTTCGCAGATGGTACTGAGCCATCAACAGCGGTAGCTGCATCCGAAAGCCAAGCATCGGGATAAGCCTCATCAGCTTGCGTGCCAATCCAGACAGCAAGCATCAATTCCCCTTTCCTCTTCTCCCCTTTCCTGTCTTCAAGACGATACCATTCTGGGGCGAGCGGACTATCAGGAGGGACTCGTCTTGGAACCTCATGGAGATCAAAACGAACAATACCAACAGATTCATCTTTCACAAGATCCTTATCCTTGACCACAACTTCCAAAACAGATGACTGCATTCTCTCTTTTGAGAAGGCAAACACCGTATTCCACTCGGGATCTTTTGTTTTCTCAAAGTGTCTTGTGACTCCTTTATAATTTCCAACTCTTACTTCAACATAAGGGTCAAGGCTCCCCGTAACATCCTTGGTAGGGAGTTCGCGTGCCTTTACAACTCGTACAAAAAGAAAATGCATCGGCTCAACAAGGTCGTAAGTGCTGGCTGGTTTATCTGCACGTATAACTCGTCCCCCAACAATCTGCCCACCTCCAAGAAAAGGGCTTGTTTCTTTAAGTGCATATTCAGCTGGTTGCAAGGAGGAATCTGAGTACATGCGAACAATTTTTGGAGCTTGGGGTTCAGATCTCATCTCACCAACCCCATATGCTACTGGTTGCTGGATGGCTGCGTCAGAAAATTGAGGCTGTTGCTGATGGTGGTTGTGGTTGGGCAGATGGTGGAATGTGCGTCTTGACCCACTTTTATCATTAGAATATGGATCTGAGATAAAGTTCCGGACTTGTTGCATGGAACTTTGAGCTTGGGTTCTCTGTGAATTTGCATGCAGAAAGGATTCCATGGCTGGAAGAGGGTTTGAAGACTTAATAGAGGGGTCGTCCGTGATGAATACTTTCAAGCCAAGCTCACCTCTTACACGCGAAAAAATGCCACGTTTTTCTAGAGGGTAATGCAAAACAATGGCATCAGAGTACTGGACAAATGACGTCCCAGTGATCCGCACCTTCCCAAGGAAGGATTTGGACTGGTTGGATTTATTATTGCTGTAGACATTGGCATCAAGAGCGAGGTTGGGTAAGTTGTTTGGATCAGAAACGTTGAAATAGAAACTCTCGTTCCAAACAGGGTCAAGATCCTTTTCTTTGATAGTGGTGCGAAATTTCTGATGATCAAAGTGGAGCTCCACAAAGGCATTGGATGAGCCCTGCCCATCTTTTGGCATAAGGTTGTGGGCACCAACCACTTCCACTCCTAGCTTAAGATTATTCATGGTGTTTTAGCAAAAAGATTTTGGCAAATTGATGGACGACTTAACGACAGGAAGTCAATTCTTGACAGGAGAAGTAACAAGCTGTGCCTGAAAGGAAGGAAAATAAGGTTTATTCATGCTAACAAGACCAAAAGGAGAAGAAGATGACTTGTATAAATAGGAAGACCAAAAATAGAAGAGACAATTCTAAGAAGAACTTAAAGTTGGATACGGGTGCATGTTGCCACTTGAGGCACAATGGAACCAAATTACTCTTGCTTTACAATTTGGTGAAAAACAGGAAATTAGCAAATCAAAATGATGCTACTAAATGACTTCGATTCCTCAAGAAAAATAGGAAAAAAGTTCTACTAAGAAAACTCGGATATGATGCCGCCATTCACTTGAGTAAATCACTTGAGTAAACATTTCATCTGAAATTCCACAAAGGAAACAAATTCTTAAACACTAACTAATTCTTTGATTCCAGTTAGTAAGATCTGCAAATAATTCTCGATGTGAAAACACAGAGACAAAGAGCTGATCTTTGAATAGCAAAAAGGAATCGATGCAATTCAAATCCTGGATTTTCGAATTGAGAGAGATCAAGAATTCTCACTATTTCTTAGATTCATGGACCCAATTCAATTCAGTGGGATCTTTCATTCACATTTTTGTCCACCAAGAACGTTTATAAAACTTTTTGACCCACCGAATTTGGAGTATCCTACTTGGGAGAGTCAGAGTCGAAAAGAGGATTCCTCACTTCTTTCTCTCATTTAAAACCGTGCATGAGACTTTCATCTCACACGGCTCCTAGGTGATAAAAGAGAGAAGAACTCATCTTCTTTCTTTTTTGATTACCTTCCTCGGATATGTATAAGACCGAATCCATTCGACAACCAATCTGTAGTTGATAGTCAAGGCCGCGTAATTAATACTTGGGCCTAGACTATCAACTACAGATTGGTTACGACATTGGGTTTTGGAGACCCACGTTCTACCGTACTAAACTAAGAGCGCTTTCTAATCCGAAAAGATACTAGAACCCTTCTTGAACGAATATATTTCCAAGGGAAACGAATTCTTAAACACTAACTTACACGGTCCAATCCGATGCCTCACCTTGAGAACTCTAGATTTGCTCAAACTTCAATTGTTCAAATAGATGTCTAGTTTGACTTGTTTCATTTTGGTCTTTTATCTAAGTTTTTGTTTCCTATTCGGTCCAAGTCCCTAAAGTTAAGACTCCATCAGTTTTTAAAGGGTGAGAAAAACTGGATGATCAATGTTTTGGTGGTCAAAATTAGGTTTCTTGATGTTATTTTTGGGGTGGTGTACTGACATAGTTGACGGGGTTGGTGGCCTTAGCTCGTGGCGAGAGATGGGTGAAAACACTTTGTGGGAGAAAAATAGAAAGAAATTGAAGTAGAAAAAAGACAAGGGAGGGGGTATGTCCACCCCCTAATGCCCATCGCCCCCTCGTGTCCATGTACTTTGGACAAAATTACCCTCAAAATGTAAATTGCAATCTTGCAATCTGAATCAACTCTAGACTTGAGCCAACATGCAGAACAAAGTCCTAATTTTGACCACTGGACTACTGTTGCCAACATGAAGAACTAGGAACATTGCCCACGATAAGGCAGGCCCTACACTCCAATGTGGTCAGACAAAGAAACGTATTGAAATCCCAGTTGTGAATCGCATAGCGTTCAGTTTCGCGAAAAAGGATTAAGAAAATGAAATTATTTAGTAGAGGACAAAAAATTTCTCAGTCATTCAAGCAGAAGGGTGAAATTGAATGGATGAATCCCCATATACAAGGAAGCTTTAGGAAAAAAGAGCTAATAGCACAACAATTAGTTTCGCAAATTATATGGTATTAACAGAAAGCCCACAAAAGTCCTTTTATCTGGCTAAGAATCAAAACAACCCAAATTCCCTTTAACTTTTCAGAAACGTTTCTACCATTTACTAGTTTCGCTACAACAAAAACAGAGCTTTCTCTGCAGTATAATCAAAACTGCAAGCAATATTAAGACTAAATAGTAAAACTTTAAAATTAATTTCGAAAAAAGGAAGAAAAAGACACTACAATTACACAATTTGATCGCTGACCAATAGCTTCACCAAAGCATCAAAACCCACAAGTAAAACATCAAGAATCTTTTTTGATCACAGCTATACGAACAGAAGGTGCAAAAAGTATGGCAAGAAAATCAGCAAAACACGCCTAAAGAGTGTAGAAAAGGCTACACTGATCCAAATAAAAAAGCAAGAGGGAAAGATGATCACCTTTTTATCTTTCAGCTTTATGAATAAATCCTTCAATACTTGCTCAGTAACTCAGTCCAAGATTGTAGTCGTTGCTCTGGGCAGATAGAGATACAAAAACAGAGACAGAGGGAGACAGGGACCTAAACCATGTATAGAGAGACAGATGAAGAAATGGAGCTCTTAAAGGGTCTTCAAATTCTTGCTGAGATGTTGCAGAGAAAGAGAGAGACGTGGGAAACGAGTGAATCGTCTTTCGAGGAAAGACATGTTTTTGAACATTAATAATACACACGAAAAACGGAAGTATGAAATACTCTACTGTGCTGCTGGGTCTTTGGTCTACTCTGTCGTACTCTTATCTCTTTGGTTCTCCTCTTTTACAGAGCAAATGTTATGGCGTGATCGACCTCACCGTAACTTCTTACAGAGTCTCTCTCCCTGTTCACTTCAGAGTTGAGACATTACGAGGTTTTCCTAAATTATTATAAGGTAATTACACATATGTTCCTGAAGTTAGAAGTAATTACAGTCAAGGATACAAAGTTCCAAAATGTAACATTCTGTGACCAAAAGTGTTTCAAATGTATCACTCGTATCCATCAGTTAGGATTCCATCCAAAAAGTATACTGTTTATCATTACGTATAAAAATGGCAATACTGCCCTTGTACAGTATATCCTAAATAATTTTAATAATTTTCAAATTAAACCTTAATTTTTTTAAATTAGGGTTTACAACTCATTTGCAAATTAAGCTTTTGATTATGAGGATTTGAAATCCTAATTTGAAAATTAGGGTTTATCTTTTCCACTGATCTCGCCACCGGCAGCAGGAGCCCAAGCCTCCTCCCTCACCCCACGCAGCCAGCAGCTTCTCTCGGCCCACCATCCGACAGACTCGCCCCACCCCACCACGCCGACAAGCCCCTTGGCAAACCCACCCAACCACGCCGGCAAGCCTTTTGGCAAACCCACACCGCCAATACGCCGCTGGCAACCCCTTCGCAAACCCACGCCGTTGAGACACTGCCGGCAACCCTTTCTCTCTCTAAACCCCATTTCAATTCAATTTAGTAATTCAATTCAATTCAATATTTTTCTCAACGAATCAATCTATAGCCTTCTAATTTAGAGGCGATGGGGAAGGGGGAGGAGTGGTCGTCATCATTTCTTGGGTCGTCGAGGAGAGAAAGCTGTGCGACTCGAGGAGATGAGAGAAAGCTGTGCGGCGACTGGGGAGGGGGAGGGTGGGTGCTGTGGCCAGGGAAGGGAGAGGGTGTTGCGGTGGCAAGGGGAGGGAGGGTTGGGGGGCCGCGAAAGGCGGGGGTGTGGGTGGCTGCGAAGTGGGTGAGGAAAGGGTGGGGGAAGAGAGAGAGAGAGTAAAAAAATTAGGGTTTTTCTTTTTAAAAAAGAAACAATGGCATTTTAAAAAATAACTTTCTAACATAAGGGCAATAAAGTCATTTTGTTAAAACCGTTAGAATTTTTAGGATTCTGTTTGGTCAATGGATACAAGTGTAATTTGTCCAAACTATTGTCCTTGCCTGTAATTACTCTCAAACCTTAGGGACATAGGTGTAATTAGCCCATTATTATATCCTCCCAAAATATAGACTTTTTGGGTTTAATGTGTTTCTTGGTTCTTTAGAACTTGTGCTTTTAGATTTTTTGAAAGGGTAAATTACACACGGCACCCCTGAGGTTTGCCCTAATTACACACGGACCCCCCTATTTTTTTTTAATTACACCCCGCTCCCTAAGGTTTGTCATTGTATTACACAAAACCCACTTCCGTTAGGGAACCGTCAAAAAAATTTAGGGCAACACAAAAATATTATGATATACCAAAAGTGCCCTTAGATCTTTCCTTTCTTTCTTCCCATCGGTCTCCTGTTGGGCGGCGCGTGGTACATATTCGCCTGAGCAGGGATCATGTAAACCTGTTGATCAAACCCCATGGTGCTAGTCGGGAAGGCTCCGGTAGCCATCTGACTTCCGGCCTTAACTCGACGAAATTTACATCGGCATCGGTGCACTCCTATTATCCTATCCAAAAGGGTAATTGCATCCCCTTATCCGATCCAAACAAGAAGTCCGCATTTCCCGGCGGAGCAAATGCCACTGCTGACGGCGAAGGAGGCGACTGAACCGAACCAGAATTTAACGCCTCCATGAATCGCTTCCGGTCCGATCTATCCTCACTCGAACCAAAACTCTGAGCCGGCGAGGGTGGATTCACCGGGAACAAGAACAGCCTCAGCCTAGCCGGCTTGGATGAAGTGCGAAAAAGCCGATCGTACTCGTGCATCATGTGTGCAAGATCATCGTCATTAGTCACCGAAATCAACGCCTTGGGGCTTGTTGGCCTGGAGATGGGCGAGCTCGGCGAGGCGCTGTTGGAGCGAGGAGGCAAGCTGTGAGTGCTGTGATTGGAGGGCGACGAACTCAGAGGAGAGGGAGGCGTGCTTCTGCTCAAAGAGGGAGCAGTCGGGAAGGGAAGATGATTAGGAGTGGTCTCTTCCTGCTTATGCCCGGAAGTCTTGATTTTGGGTTTTAGTGTTGATTGTTATTGTGGATTGAAGGATTACGAACGGAAGTGTGTGTGTGTGTGTGTGTGAGAGAGAGAGAGAGAGAGAGAGAGAGAGAGATGTACACCTGATTTGGGGCGTGGGATGGTGGTTGAACCTCAGGGATGGCAAATTAAGTAATATTATTTGTTTATGAGGGGTATTATTGTCTCTTCATTGATTTTGTTAACTCTGTTGACGGAAAAATAAAAATGTGTAGTTTAGTGTAATTAAAAAAGATAGGGGGGTCCGTGTGTAATTAGGGCAAACCTCAGGAGTGCGTGTGTAATTTACCCTTTTTGAAAAATGTTTCAAGCTTACGAGAGGACGTCCTCCTATTTCACTGTTCCTTAAAGAAGAGCAGAAAGTCAAACAAGACGCTCAAAATTTAAACGAAAGGATATTGTTTCTTAAGCTCTCAGGTTGAATATGCATGAGTTTGAACTTTATCACAGATTTTGCTACGATGAATGTGATGTTTAATAAATAAAAAAATCATAATAGCTAAAAAATTTACTTCTCTAAATGATTTGAACAAAAGTTAAATTACAATTGTACCGGGTAGGGTGTGACGTAGGAGAACATCAATTTTTATACCTTAGATGCCGTCTCACACACTCATATTATAGAGAAGAAAAAAGTTAACTAAACCACAAAAAATGAGTCTTTTAGCAACAAATGAGGGTGTGAAAAGCATAGCACAGTGTGAAGACAGACATTTATGTGATTTAATTAGTTGTATAATAAACTATAAGATTTTTTCGTTTCAGTACATTAAACAACTCAAGTACATGCAAAGTAAATGCAAAAACTTTAAATGGTCAATGTTCTAAGCGTTAAAATGAATTATACGCTCTACATGCACAATCTCTGTTTTCCTTTTTATGTTATCTCTAATTTTTACCTTTTGAAGTTGAACTAAAAAAGGAAAGGTTTTTTTCCGCAACCTTGTACTTATTTTCACTCGCTTGTTCGTTATTAAACTTTAGCACAAAAATATACTTTCAATGACAAAAATAAGTCAAAAAAGTATATGAAGAATTGAATATAGCATTTCCTAATTAATTAAAAATTGTTCTGGCGCAAATATTTTTACTAGCTTTCTCAATGAAGATATTTTTCATAAATGAATTATATAGGCTTAATTAACGAGTAACCACAGGGCACCGTTAGCATTAGTCCATTAAAATACTATTTTTGTATGAACAACGAGTTAGTGCTACTTGAAAGTTACAATTAGTGCTTGTGTTTCATTTTCGTCTATATTGTCGGTGCTTGTATTTTAATTTTATCCTTGCACAGGAAGAGTAGAAGGATGTTTGTTATAAATAACAACGAAAAATTTGGAAAAAAAATTGATTATAATGCACTTAATACATGTTTATGATGGTTATTTTGGAAGAGAAGACGATTGCGTTCCAAACATTTATTTTGGGACGAAGGGTAACCGTGTATAATATAGTCGACATGATAACTTTTGGCTTTCTTATTTTCATAAGAGTAATAGTTATTTCTGCACTTCAAAATTAAAAAAGAAAAGGTTACTTTCACTCTCTTTTATACACTTTTATCCCTTTTCTGTCGTTAGAAGCTTAATAATTGTCATAAATAATACACTTTCAGCAACGAAAAGAAGGTGAAACAAAGTATATATTGAAAAGTAAAAGTAGCATTCCCAATGAGAATTGTTTGACACCAATCATAACTAGCTTTCTAGGTGAAGATAATGATAAAGTTTAACACACGCTTTGATGGTAAGGGCTTCACGGACTCATTAATAAGTGCCCAATTTTGCTTACTCTTTGATTATTAATGATAAGGTTTAACACACGCTCTTGCATGGTTATTGCGACATCTTTGCTTACGTATTATTCTTCTTCTTTCTCACTCAGATTTTACTTGTAAAGATACAATATCCTGAGCAGCGAAATCACTTTGTTCAACATCTTTTATATAACATAACTGACAGCAGTCAAGTAGTACATTTCATGCATGTCGTCCGAAGCACTGATTGTGTTACGAATGAGTTTTTTTTTTTTATCAAATTCAGGACAGGTTTTGAATCAGGAGTGATTTGATGATCAGACTGTTCATGAACCGCACCATTGCTACTGAGCTGCCAAGTAGTGTTTCTTTTTGGTTTTCCTCCCGATTTTGTGACATGTTTGCCCCATCCTCTATGTATATTTCTTTCTTTTATGTAGAGCTGGATATCATGGTTTGATTGTAAAAAGTTTTTCAGTTGGTATATCTATACTACATATAAAGGTGTGAATCCTTATAAATTATTTTTTAGACTACAATATTCTTCTTATTTTCAAAATTTATTCTATTGTCATTCAAGACATAATTAACGTACTTTGAATCTAGACCATTTGAACAATTATTTTTTTTTACTACTCATAAATGCTACAATTAAAACTAAATGCATTTCTCTGTGAACCGCACCATTTCTTTCTTTGATTGTTATGGAGTACTCTCACTGTATTCCAATAATGTAGTAGCTGACTAGGATTGAAGATTATATTGTGGATTATTACGCCCTAATAAAATCTAAAAATATTTTTTTCACGTTACTTATTGATTCAGCATAGGCTTCTAATTTAGGGTGACTCCACCTCTTTCGCTTCTCTAAAATCATCTTTAAGAATAAAAGTTAACGTGACTAATTTTTCCTTGTACAGGCATCTCACACTGCGTTGATGAACACTTGTCAAGCACGTTCGGCTTCTTGGAGCCACACGAGACGTGGAGTGCAGATGGGCCATCGTGTCACATTAGTGGTCCCACGGTGACTTGGACCGCTTATAAGCATAGTAAGTGGGACCCGGGGTATGTGACGTGAATATATCTACCTTTATTACTCAACCATATTAAATGGCACCAAATTGCCTATTGGCTCTTCCTCCCTCGTATCTACACGAGATGTGGAGTGCTTGTGCGCCATGTCACAGAGATGGTCCCATCATGAGACGTGGATCCCACGTGTACGCATCATTGGACGGTGGAGATGCTTGAATACCAGAACGAGCACGCCAGTACTATACTAGTACGACGCAGGCGATAATATTTCATTCTCGAAAATTGGTGATGAGTTGACGGCGTGGAAGGTACGACGTTTTGTTGGCACCGGGTCCCTAGACGATGATAAAATTGTGTGGCTTGGAAACGGTAGAGATGTCAAATGGGCCGGGTGGCCCGATGGCTGGCCCGGCCCGGCACGGCCCGTTTTTGGGCCCGGGCTGATCCTAACCCTTAGGGCTAGGGTCAGGCCGAATTCTTTGAGAAACGGGCCCGGACCCGGTCAGGTTCTAAAATGCCTCTTTTTTTGTCCGGCCCTAAAATGGCTCGGGTTTGGCCCGGCCCGGCCCCGTTAGCCCCCCCTAATTTTTTTTCTTTTCTATTTTTTTTGAAGTCTATTTTATTACATTATTATTTTTTTGATATTTTGGATCTTTTTAGTTAAATTAATAGTTTTTGAGGTGTTATTGAATTCATATGATCAGTATTTTCTTTAACATACGCAGAGAAGTATGGGTGTGTGGTGACTGTGACGTATTTTTGATGATTTCTGAGTGGGCTTTCATTTAATGTATTTTACAGAATTTACTTTGTGTTCTACATCACAAGCTAAGGGAATAATTATAAAAACAATTATCATGTATTCTAAACATAAATAAAAATTATGTATTCTTTTTGTTTCAAACCAAAAGAGGTGAATTGAATTCTAAATTTAATTTCATGAAGTGGGTGACGTGTTAAAGAGCCTTGAAGAATAATCTCATGTTTCTTTAAATGACCAAAGAATTTGAATGTAACAAGAAAAGATGTTATTTTATCTTCATCGATCTCGTTATTATTTTTGTTTGATCTACTCTATTTTTCTTTGACATTTACAGGTTTTACACCATATTACGAAAGAGATTGAATTTTGCACTTAAAATCAGTATGTATGGGCTAGAACAACTAGTTTTTGTACTTAATCCGTGGTTAATAGTCAATCAACATCAATTTGCCTTTTCGAAAGGGGTTAATTCGTGAAAAAGTGATTGTATACTCAGTGGTCCGTTTACAAAAATTTTGCCCTTTGTTGAAGAAGAAGTCTTTATAATAAAAAGTTGGGAAGAAAGGAAAAAAAAATTGGATTGGGCCCTGGCCCGGCCCAAGCCAGGCCCTAAATATTGGGCCTAGGGCCTGGGCTTGGACTGGGCCCATATATCCCAGGTTTTAGGCCCGGCCCGGCCCTTTTTTCATTTGTGAGGCCCGGCCCTGGCCCGATTTTATTGGAGGCCCGCTGGGCCTGGGCGGGGCCGGCCTAAGCCCGGCCCATTGACAACTCTAAAAACCAGGGACCACGTTCCATGATTAGTCGAAAAATAGTTACGATTTTTTTTAATATTATTGTTCCGTTGGTAGGGTTGTCAAACGGGCAGGGCGGCCCGCGGGCTGGTCCCTTTTCTGACCTGAGCTGACCCGGCTCCGTTAATGAACAGTAAAGGTCCGTACTTTTAGGGCTTAGGGCCTGAGCTTGGACCAGACTAGAATTTTCGAGAAAAAAGCCCTGATCAGGCCTAGGTTTGGCCCTGCCCGAACCGTGGCCCAGAATTGGCCCAGGTCTGGCCCGTTTCTTTACTTTTCAAATTCAACTTTTTCCCTCCTTTCCCCCTAACAGTTTTATTCCCCTTTTTTAACCTAAATTTCACTTTTATCCCCCAACAGCAAAATAATGGCTAGTTTGGGGGTATTTTGGTCCAAATTAATTTTTTCAACTCTTTTAAGGTTTTTACACTCTTACCTTCCCTAACAACTATAACTGGATAGTTTTTAGGGTATTTTGATCTTTTGTAAAATTTTAAAAATTTATAAATTTACACCATTTCTCTCTAATTTTTCATACCAATCTTCTTACTCTCTCTTATATAAATATTCTATATTTCTACAAGTTTTGCTACTCTTACTAATTACTACTCTTACTAATTATTACTCTTGTTTACTAATTACTACTCTTGCTAAATTTTAATTACTAACCACTCCTCTTATTAATTTGTTACTCTCTAATTCTTTTATCTAGTAATTAGTAATTAGTGAATTTTTATATTTATCAATTACTATTACTAATTTTTTTTAATTACTAACTCTCTCCAATTTCAAATTACCCTCAGTGATTCATTTGTTACTCTTTAATTCTTTTAATTGTTGTTTCTAATTACTGCTCTTATACTTGTGTATTTAGTTACTCTTACTAATTTTATTTTTCAATCTAGTAAAAAAGTTTAGCGTCAAATACGGCTGGATTACTGAAGAAACTGAAGCGTGGATCATCATCACGAAAAACATCATCATCATCACAAATACCACCACCAACACGAGCGCTAGCACCACGACCATCACAAATACCAATCCAAGCACCACCACAACCATTCATTCCTGAACGAATGAGTACAGGCTGTATGATAGATACCAAGCCAATTGAGAGTTCAATCAAAACATTCCAGATTTTGAATACACGCCTGATCAAGACCCCCCGCATTATAGTCAAGGACGCAGCTCGGTTGGCGAAGCTACTACTCCGTGGCATAATCTTAACCCTATGCCTGGTCATGATGAACAAGGGTCGAGCAATGCCTCCGGTAATGAGCCAGAAGTCCAAAAGGGGAAAAAAAAGCCGAGTGTTGGAATCATTTTGATGAAGTTATGGTGGACGGCATCCGAAAAGCTCGATGTAAGTACTGTGCTAAATTATTTTTGTCTGGTAGTGGTAATGGACATCTTAACAGGCATTACCCTCAGTGTGCACCTCGACAAGGCCACGTCGAACCTACCTAAATGTAGTTATCTTTACGGTAAGTTATTTGTTTATAATCAGCGAGAGTAAAGAGACGGTCTCGCTGAATTTGTTATTCACGATGAACAAACCTTTTTTTTTGTCGATAATGCTAAGCACTCTAGATATATGAATACATATGTATTCATATATCTAGTCTTACTTTTGATCGATTATTTCGATAAATTTGACGGTAAAGTTAGTCTTACTTCTGATATTTGGCAATCTCCGTTTACTTTTGTTAGTTATACTTGTGTGACGGCACATTGGATTGATGCCGATTGGTTATGCACAAGAGAATCATCGCTTTCAAACTCTTTCCTTTTCCGCATGATGGAATGAATATTGCTAGTATTATATTAAAAGCATGTACCGCGTTTAAATTAAAGGATAAGATTGTGAGTATTAGTTTTGATAATGCTTCTAACAATACAGCTGCTTTTGATGTTTTACAAGAGAGCCTCAAACTTGTACTTTCTGGTAAATTATTTCATGCTCGTTGTGTTTGTCATATAATTAATTGAATCGAGTCACAAAAGTGCATTTAAAAACTAGATCATAATCGAATCAAAATTAATTTAAAGTTATTTTTAGTAACATTAATTATAAGTTATAGATAGTGCTGTATTTGAACAAAGTGCCGTATAATTGGTGTCAATATGACGTACAACATAGGGTCAATTTTATTTACAACAAAAAAGTGTCATTTCTTCCAATTTTCTGAAAATCTGTTGGCCAATTTGTTGAATTTTCTTCCCTTTTGGATTATCATTTGGGTTAAAACAAAAGAAACGGAGTACCATTTTCTTTCTACAAACAAAAACTAACCTGTACCCTAAAGCATGCATGAAATTTAAAAAAAAAAAGACGGTATAATAACTATGGCCATTTATTTCTTTATCTGGCTTAAGGTTTTAATTTGGAAGGTAGGAAATAAAAATATTTTTAATAGTGGTTCCATCTCTCCCTCGCCTCCATCGGGATTTACAGAAGTCAAGTTATATGGGGCTTTTGATCCTCAAGTCAATTTGACAAGGCCTTCTTCTTCGATGTCTGCGTTTTATCTTCTTGTTTTTTTAGTGAAGTTTCATTGATACCAACTTTTCCCACCTTATTCATCATTCCACTTGAAGAAGATGCTGAAAATTTCAGAAGATGCTGAAAGGTGAGCATCAAGTCGGTTCATCCATCACCTCAATAGAGCTACATGCAACAGAGATTCATAGTTAAAAATTTATTTAATATCAATTTTCTTGATTGAGACAAGGCTACCGACGTTTTGTACACTACTATAGCGGTAAACTTTAATAGCAGCGCTAAATTGTGAATTTTTTCTTTCATGTATCAAATTCTTATTCACGACATGATACAAATTCACTCTTGAGCGACTGAATAAGCGTGAAAAGTGTTTAAAAGTATAAAAGTTAACGCTTTTTGCTAAAAATTTTGTCAACTGTCATATTTAACGATGACTAATTACTGTTTTATAATTCCTAAAATCCTCCTTTGCAATCTTAATCTTTTCATTGCCCGTGGGACGCTGTACAGAACGCATAGCAATCAAGAGGCGAAAACGCATTCTAAGAATTGACGAGTATGATAAAGTATGGATTGGCACCTTTTGATTTTTTATTTTTTTTTCCGCTTTTCAAAAGGCAAACGTGTCTTGTCCTTTGCAAAATGAACAGTAAAAAGAAATGCAAAACAGGCTGGGGAAAAGGTTGGTATTATTAGTAAGGAAGTTGACAAAGCAAGAACAGGGAATGTTCAGGGGAAGATTCTTTTGAGAGCTTTTCTCACCCTTTTCCTAGAAAAATTGGACATACGCCAATCCGAGGACATGAACACGCGGTAAAGTTGACTCCAGTGCTACATGTATGTAGAAAGGTTTTTGGGATATAGACTGACAATTAATAATAACAAGCTGATTCCAGTCAGCTCGCTCGGACCGGCTTATATAAAATATAATATATCATAAGATTATAAAAAGTATATTATGCGTATCACACATCATAAGAAAAAAAGATATTAAGGTTATAAAAAATATCTCATTTGACTATAAAGAATAACTTTAGTGCCCAATTAATCACGACTAATTTAAGTAAAATATCAAAAATGAATTCACTTACATTACTCCTAAATAGTATTATTTGTGTGATTAGTATCCATGCAATTATTATGAGATGTTTGCATATACATGTGTATTTACTGTTGAAAATTTTTCATAAATTGATTCCTATCTTACTGAATCTTGTACTACAAGGTTTAATATTAAAAAATAATCAATTAATTTGATTGATTGATTAGAGAGATATGAACTCTCAAAGATTGACATATAATAAGGTTAAAAAGGGTCAATGTGAGTTCTCACGTTACCTAGGAAATGAGAAAGTTAAAGGTATGTAAGTGGTTATGTGACATATCATATTGTTCTAGAAACACATGATATGCATGGCCATACACTCGTATATGTGCGGTGCACCGTACAGCACGCGTGGCGTCACAGGCGAGGGAGACGGTGTAAAGGCGCATTTAGCCGCACTTTGCACGTGCAGATCGTAGCTAGGCCCCTCGCCCCTCGCCCAGCCTTAACTTTTTGTGACAAATTCAGCATGTGAACCAGTATGAGTGTGACTTTTGGACTAAAATAGTATGACCATCGGCAAATGAAAAAGATTTTCTATTTTATTTAAATTTAAATAGCATATGTTCATGGTGTCTGTTAGTTCATAAGGTGCACATGTTTGTTGTATCTACAGATTGTGACTATTAAGTAATAACTGCGAAAGTCATTTAACTGTCACAAATGTTTGCACATGTTCAGGCACCTTTTGATGTTTATAAATAGGGTTAATGGTCAAACTATTTGACACTTGAATTTATCTCTTGTTCTCTCTCTCTCTCTCTCTCTCTTAAATTTTTGTTTATCGATTGCTTTCTGCTTGATCAATAGAGGGTTGCCTGTTTTATCTTGCGAGACAAATTTGCTAAAACTCTAAGTAGAATATAAGGGGCCAATACTGTTTTAAAGACATAGTGCAACACATTCGACTTAGACTGTTTCTAGTTTTCTCCATTATTCTCTTATAACTTCCTACATTACCTGTATTTTTTTTCATATTGTAAGCTGAAAGACAAAGAGTAGATGACGATATAGTGGAGCCGCTAGATACTTGCGTTCTTTAAACTTTTTTTTTTGAATTGTCATATAAGCATTTAAATGAATATTGGCTTAACAATTAGAATAATAGAATAGTCATGCTCGTGCATATAAAGCTAAATTGCAAATACAATCATAGTCGTAATTAAAAAAATAGTGGCTATCACAGTATCACGTATCCCTTTTGAATTATAAATGTTATATGTGATTTTAATTTTTTTAACTTCGGAAGATTTTTAAGGTGTTACATATGTTCCTAAGGTTATTGTAACAATTAAGTAGAAATAAAAAAAAAGGATTTCAATAACTTTAACAGGACTCGTGTATACACCTTATTACTTTTAAGATAAGTTATTACTTTTTGTACAAATAGATTTAACAAAATAATCACATAGTATTCAATATTTTCATATATGTGCGTTTCTTTAATTCTTATAAGATTCTTGTAATGATGACGTTCAATTGACGAAGATGACGTGTCCTTGTTTTGAAGTGTTAAAATTATTTTTCACATTATCTATAACTACTATTTGTTGCCAAGTTCTAGTTCTTATATATACTAAATACATTTAATGATATTTTTTATGAATTATACTTATTTTATTACAATATAATATAGTGTCAATAGTCACTAGTAATATATATTCGTCATTGTATTTACATATGTAATATATTTGCAGGCTTTCAGCCAAAAGATTTTCACATGTTATTATCTTTGGCTACTTGGAAAGGGCTATGTAAAAAATCATTTTAGATACTTTTCTGAATATATTCCAGTTTCAGTTAGTGTTTTTTTTTTTTTTATTAACATTGGTGCCAACTCAAGCATGTGCAGGACAATTGGGGGTAACCTTTTGTTTTCCTTAACCTCACTCCTCCCGGTTTTTGTCCGTTTTGGTCTAGGCAAGAGTTGATAGATTTTTTGATATTACGAAAAGAGACTTTACCAAGTGAATCAGCTAACAAAGTCTTATTTTGGTTCAGTTTAGTTGCCCAACTATCGTTCCTGAATGAAGGCTTGATTATACTTATGGGGGTTTTCTGTACATTGAGTTAATTAAGGAATTTCTACACAATCAATTTATAAACGACTTTTTGTTTTTATTAAGGGACAACACCTATGTGGTGAAACCTTTTATAAGTTTTCCGTTTTATGTTCTACTGAAGTCATTGCTAACAAACCACATTAAGTTCAATACACACTATCAACGGTCGTCCCTCTGTCCCATCACTGCCTATTTCACCCTCTCTAACTTATATTAAACGAAAAACATTATTCATTTCTTGAATACAATTTACTGATAAGGTCTTATAAGAGACGTCAAATTCATGAAACATTGAATCAAACCTCCATAAGTTTGAGAGGGAGTATTGGAACATGCTAGATAATGCTTGAGAATGCATATCAATCAAGATCGCACACAAATAATGAAATTGTGGATGTTGTGAGCCACCACTGAAGAAGACTGTTGAGCCTTTTAATGGCCTAATAAAATAAAAAGGTCATTCATGACTATGGAAGAATTCTTCACAGGCTAACATTGTGCTATTGAAATCCATGCTATTATTTGTTGGTCATGGAACTCCAAATCCAAGAAGGAGAGAGGAAAAAAAAAAACCAATCTTTGATGGTGAAATGACACACGAAAGGCAACAACTCTATAAAGTTTAATTTGTATATCATGACAATTCAGGCACGAGGGAAATTGTAACAGAGCTTGTTATTTTGTTGAACGATATTTCGATCACGAAAAATTTGAGAAAAAAGAAAATAATACTAGCATTTATTTGTTGCAAGATTTCAAAGAAATGTATATCATGGTAATTGAGACTTGTAGGAGGTTGCAACAAGAAATTGTTATAATGAATGATTTATAGAATAGCAAGAAATTGTAAAAACAAAAAACAACACTAACAAAGAAGCTGGATGGCTGGCTAGAACGCCACCCGCCGATGTAATAGAGAGTTGATGGACAAAATTACCACAGTACGTAGAATCTTTGGCTCTTTATATCAACCCTATTCAAATGGATATTTGTTATTCATTTTTTTCAATTGCTGGAGTTATATAGGAAGAAATGACAATAGATAATTAATACAAGATAATGTAGATTACTAATCTAACTTCTCTTTATATGTCTAACTTCCATAATCTTGATTGGTATGCCTTCTCAAGCATTATCTCACATGATCTAGTACTACTATCCATTCTTCATAAGGCACAAGTACTCCCTCCAATTCCAACGTGCCTCAACCTTGATAGTAAATTCTATTGCTTCTCTATAATTTTTTTGCACACATATTGCATGTTTGGCCACAACTCCTAGGGTATCGATGTATAAGTGTTGCGATCACTTAAGGACTTTCGTAAGTAAGAGAAATTTATTGTTAGAATTTTCTTTTATTTTATTTACAAATTCTTTTAGTAAAGCTTTAAAACATTACATTTTTTATATTTATGTTAATCAATGTAACCTATTGTATTAAATTTTGTCATAATTTTATTCATAATATTTTTTTACTGTTGTTATTTATTATGTGTGTAACCCTTAGTCTTCTTCTATTATAAAAGGAGACTACTCCTACCATGGAGAATACACACATATCAAGACATATGCTTTATATTTTATTTGTTCTCTGCATTCTATATACTTTTGGTTTTTGGGAAAATTGATCGGGCTAGTTCAACAGTCTTCTGTACACATAGAGAAGGGGACATTGTGAGCCTTGAATTTTATCTTGGAGGGTTTATCGTCCGTTGAAACACGTGCGTAGGGAGACGATAAAACCTTTAGAACATCAATTTTATCGTGACTGTCAAACGCCAACTTGAATTTACTTTAATTCTTTATATCTTAAAATTTCATGCTAGCTAAAATACTTGACAATTTGTTTATAATACACACACACACACATAATTGTATGCTTAAAATATGCTTATTTTGCATGCCTAATATATTTAGTTGGCCATAAGTTTTGCTTATTCTCATTGTTAGGCAATTATATGCTTTAGTCATATTTTATGATCAATTGTTACGTGAATTTAATGTAGCAAATCCAAGCTATTTTTCAACATTTTAAAGGCTTTCTCATAGCTTAAATTTGTATATGTTTGATAAATTGAGTCTACAATTTTTATTGTTTAAGTTGGTTGTGTCTAGAAGTGAACATTTGCAATTTTGGATTAAGATTTATTAACTTAGTATTACTGTTCTTGCTTTCTAACCATTATTATTCACGTAATGTACTGTTCATATTCTTGACATTACTGTGCACACACTGTTCATTACTGTTCGCGTACTGTCATTACTGTTTATGTACCATTCATTACTGTTCACTTAAAAAAACCGTTTTGACTCTTCGATTAACAATTTAGTCACTTTTATCCGCTCCTTTTACTACATATATTTTTTAGTTAATTATTGAGATAAGGTATTGAGACTTAGCCTTTTTATTTTCACAGTTAGTTTTCTTTGCCTTAGCTATTTTTATGGCATCTTTTGATGAAACCATCATCCTTAAACCCAAAAAATTTAATGGACAAAATTTAAAAGATGGCAAAGACAAATGAAATATTGGCTTATCGCTTTAGGCTTCATCTTGGCAATAGAGGAAAAGAATAGTCAACCTCAGGAGTCGAGTTCTTGGTATACTCCCGAACAAATTGAGTTTCATTGACATAATAAAATCCTAAGTGCCCTTTCTGATCGTCTTATGATGTATATCATGCTAAAAAAGGTGTTAAGGAACTTTGGAATCTCTTATAAGGTAAATATGGCATTGATGATGCCAGTATAGAACGTTTTAATGCGTCTACGTTCAACGGGTTTGTTATGATCAAGAAAAAAACAATTAGCGATCAATTTCATGAGTTTCAAGACTATTTAAGGGCCGTTGAGGAGAATGGCTCTAAGTTTAGCGAGAATTATAAAGTGTCTTGCCTTATAGACAAACTTCCTCCCTCTTGGTCCGACTTTGCTAAAGGTTTTAGACGTAAACAGGGAACCTTGACTTTGACCAAGCCTTCAATTCTCTAAGGAGAGAAGAAAAACATAGGGAAAGTATCAAACATAAGGAAGTAATGTCGAACCAAGCTAATTTGGTAGAAAATAATATAACTCCAAACAGACCGCACCACCTTGGCCTAAGGGGAATAATTTTAGAAACAATAATAGACAGAACACCCAAGGCAACAATAATTTCCATCGAAGGAAATCTCGCCATAACAACTTCCTAGACAATTGCTTTCCTCAAAACAACAATAACCAACCCACAAACCTTCCAAATCACAAGAATGCAAAGGATGATAAGGGTAAAGGAAAGAAGAGACCATGTTACGTGTGCGGAAGGACCAGTCATATAGCTCGAGATTGCTTTTACAAAAGAGTTGAGGAATACAAGTCAAAAGGTAGAAACCAAGGAGATCAAGTTAACATGTTGCTAGACGATGAACCTCATATTAGGTTTGATTCTAATCCTTGTTTAGTGAATTATAGTTATCAAAGTAATGATTGGTGGTTAAATTTGGGTGCTAATGTACGTGTTGCTTTGATCGTGGACTATTTAAAACTTATCAGAACTCAAGTGGCTAGAGGAAGCGTGACATTAGGAAATTATACAGCCGCACAAGTGATAGGAATTAGAAGAGTTGATTTACAGATGACATCGGGGAAGACGCTAACACTTAACGAAGAGCGACATGTTCTGAAAGTCAGAAGAAATTTGATTAGTGGATCATCCTTAGTCTGACAAGAATACAAAGTTGTAATGGAGTCTAATAAGGTTGTAATAACTAGAAAGAAAGTATTTGTTGGAAAAGGTTATGTTTGTGATAGATTGTTTAAACTAAGCATCTTGATCAATTCAAATGAAAGTTTTCCTTTAGTTTTAAATATTGAATCTAGTGAGAAATGGCATGAAAGATTAGGACATGTAAACTATGGGAAGGTCAAGAGGTTGATGGATTTAAGCTTGATTCCAATAACAAATGTTGATACTAGACGTAAGTGTAAAATTTGTGTAGAATCAAAGCAACCTAGGAAAGCTCACAAACCAGTCCATAGAAATACAAGTCTTTTAGAACTTATACATATTGATGTATATGACTCAAACCTAACTCCTACTAGAGCAGACAATAAATATTTTGTGACTTTTATAGATGACTTTTCAAAATACTGTTATGTTTATCTAATCAAGACCAAAGATGAAGTGTTTGATAAGTTTAAGATATATAAGAATGAAGTTGAAAACCAACTAGAAAAGAAAATAAAGGTCCTTAGGTCTGTTAGAGGTGAGTACACGTGGAATGAAATTAAACATTTCTGTAAAGATAGCAGCATAATACATGAATTAACATTTCCCTTATTCACCTCAATCAAATGGTATAGCTGAGAGGAAAAACAAAACATTGTTAGACATGGTTAATGCAATGTTGATAAATTCTGGTGCACCCGAGAACTTGTGGGGGTAAGCTGTCTTGTCATCTTTTTTTTATACTAAATAGAGTGATCGTTAAGGATCATGACAAGACTCATATGAGCTTTGGAAAAAGAGATCCCCAAAGCTAGATATCTTAAAAGTGTGGGAGTGTTTAGCTAAGGTAGCCATACTCGAACCTAAGAGAAAAAAATTGGGCCCCAAAATAATAGATGCCATATTTATTGGAGATGCTCAAAATAGTAACTCAAATAGAGTTTTAGTTGTTAATTATAAAATTAGTGAAATATCAAATAACACTATCATAGAAGCTAGAGATGCTACATATTTTGGAGATATATATTTCCTTTTAAGACTAGGCTTTCTAACCAACCCTCTAACTCTATAATCCAAGTAAGTGATAAGGCATTTCCTAGTAGCACAATCAAAGAAGTTAATCTCGAGTCTCGTATTGAACCTAGGAGAAGTAAAAGAACTATGACAGAAAAGAACTTTGGAGAATGAATTTTCACCTCTTTAGTTGAAGGAGAACTCAAGACTTACCAAGAAACTATGTCATCCATAGATTCGCCATTTTGGAAAGAAGTAATCAATGATGAGTATCAGTCAATCATTCAAAATAATACTTGGGTGTCATCTGATCTACCTCTCGGAAGCAAACCCATAGGTTGCAAATGAGTGTTTAAAAAGAAGCTAAAACCTAATGAGAGAATAGAAAAATACAAAGTTAGGCCAATAGCTAAAGGGTTCACACAAAAAAGAAGGGATATATTACTTTGACACATATTCCCCTGTACCTAGGATAACCACCATTAGAACCATGTTGCACTACAAGAAAAATAACAATTAGCGACGAAAAAATTCCGTCGCTAAATGCCCTAATTCCGTCGGTAATTCCTTTAGCGACGGAAATTCCGTCGCTAATGTTCCGTAGCCTAAACCCTCGTCGCTAAAGGTTTTATCGACGGAATTAGTGTTCCATCAGTAATGTCTTTTTCATTAGCGACAGAATTGGTAACACTTTAGCGACGGAATTTCCGTCGCTAAAAAATACTTTCAAAATTAACTTTTTTAAAAATAAATAATTGAAATATATATGTATTTTAAAAAATTATCAATAGCGACAGAAATTACATCGCTAAATTCCGTATCAAAAACCATATTTAGGAGCTAAATAAATTTTCCATCACTAATTCCGTCGCCAAAAAGACATTTAGAAATTTGTTTTGTCGCTAATTCCGTCCCAAGAACCATATTTAGGTGCTAAATGATTTTTTTTGTCACTAATTTTGTCTTAAAACCCATATTTGGGAACTAGATAAAATTTGTGGTCGCTAATTTCATCACAAAATTCATATTTAAGAGTTAAAAATTTTGAAAAAAAAAATCTATTAAATATGCATAATAGATTATCCTGCTCTTAGTAGTGATGCCACAACTTGTGATAATAATAATTCAACATCCCACAAATGAACTGGAGATAACAAGTATTTTGCATTTGTTGACTACCACTAAAAGTTAACAATAAAGTTAATGCATCTAAATCAATCAGTTTCTTGGTTACCAAAATGAACAAATATCCCAACAAACGTAACGTCAAATCTGGTCAGATAAGACAATCATCTACCAAGCTCATCGAAGGTTTCATCATTGCCATCCTGAGTAGCATTAGTCGCGGTAACTTCGGCCTATAACAAAGCAATTAAAGGCATGTTAAAGGACGTGGGTAATAAGAACTTCAAAGAGTATGCATCGATGTACTTGTATAACCAAGCCTAACCATGAATCCAACCTAAAATATGTGGGTCAAACAAACTATACATAACATTTAAAAGATTGCTCATGTATCAATACACTTTGATGACCAAGTACACACCAAACTGTGAACATACATGCATACCAAAAGCCCATCTTAAATCAATTCCCTACCATTACTCACCAACTATTTCAACCCCACAACTAATCATCGCAAAAGCATTCAGCCTACAACCCAAACACCACCCAAAAAAATATACATATTGTACTCAATTCCTTGAATACATTATCAATTCGATTGGGTTATAGGGGAGCAAGAATTCACCATAAATATGAAGATTCTACCCCTTGGTGGCTGAAGCAATGTACTGAGAGTGTAGCGGCTTAAGGCCCTAAGAAATGTTAATATCAATAATAACATCTTTATTGACAGGCAACAGTGATCTTATTGATAGGCAACAGTGACATATCATACATTCAAAAGGCTGAAGTCAACAAAATAATCAAGCAACTATCAGAAGTACACATCATTCAACCAAGCAATACCCCTTTGGCCTTGCATGTTTTGCTGGTCAAGAAGAAGGATGGAACATGAAGGATGTTTGTGGACTATAGAGAGCTTAATATTGAGTTGATTGCAAGACAACTATTCAACTTATACCAATCTTTAATGATATTACTGTCATTTCCTTGCAAAACTAATCCAAACTATACTCTACCAGATGGCCTTAAAGATGAATGAAGCATGAGGTTTGATAAAAAAAAAATATGAATTACCTGTAGCATGTCTTTCTCTTTCATCCATTTTTTCACCTCAAGCTTTACCAGCTTAGCAATTTCACTCTATTTCATCTTCTGCACCTCAAGCTCCACAATCTTAGCAGTCTTTATTCTACCTGGTATTGACTCAGAAAATAAACACCATGAGTCCCTCACAGTTGACCCCACAGCTTGCCATAAAGGGAGAATAATGGAATAGGGTTTTCAAGGCAACACACGCCAATCACAATAGTCTTGTCTAGCATTTATAGACTAATTTGCAGTCCCAAATCAAAAAGATCTATATCTAAAGACAAGGACATGTAACCTTGCTTCATACGCTAGGTACGAGACTCCCAATGTGATAGAATATCCACCGTCGAATAATCAAATTAAAGGAACTCGTTGACAAAAAATTGAGCCTGCACACAGTTCCTAAATATTACCCAAACAACAAATCATGAACAAGAGAGAGGGAAAGTTCCCTACTCTAAAAGCCGCATACCTCTGGCCAGCAAGCAAGCTAATTTGTGAAGCAATTTTTGGTGCAGGATTTATACGAGTTGTCAGGATGCATACGAACTGTACACATGCTAAGCATATAAATACCTTTAAAAGAGACTTAAGCAGAAGTGTAAAAGTTTAAGAACAACTACGTCAACTAGCAATATATATACAATAGGTTGGATCGCCCGGAGATGACCTCAGTTTGCTATAGGTCACTCAATTCAGCAGGCAGTACGCAAATACTGGTAAATCAAAACTTCATAAGAACGAATCACTTAATTTTAGGGCATACCAAAGACAAAAACAATGGAGTGTCAGGGCAAATATAGTTCAATATACTCCTAGTAGGTAGCAGAACTCAAACAAGTACACTGATACAAGAGCTAAACTGAAAGGCTGCTAGTGCAACAAGTAAACCCCTGCCCGTATATGTGCTAGCTCTTTGAAAGTTCTATTAGAACAACAAGAACTATGAGAAATACTTGCTTATTTCTATATAGCAGCTTAAAGTTATGGGCTAGAACAAATACCAGCTTAAGGAGTTAATGTCACCTGCATCCAAAGTGGGTGCTAGGTTCTGGCAGAGGGACTACCACTTAAAACAGAAGGTTTTAAGGGAGAATTGGGATTGGGGCTGCAGTAGCTGTTCCACTTAAAACGTAAGGTTTTAGACATGAGCAAGCTCAGAGATGCATGGTGATTACCTGATAGAGCCACCTTTAACATATTTGGTGACGTCAAACTTAGTTTGTAATTTCATTAAGAAACACCCAGAATATAATAAGACCTAAGTCTGTAGAAATACAATAACTCGGACGAAACAATATTCAAAACCACAACAGTGTAATTGAAAAATGTAAAGATTATTTTTGAAAACTCACATAGACATAAGATCGAATATTGTCTACAAACTACAAAACGATATATACAAAGTGAAACATATCTGTAAATTTTAAAATGAGATCTTATTCGACAAATCATATGGAAATCCACAATACCAAAATGGACTGTTACACAGTCATAAGCTTATTTATGCAAACGCATCAGATAGGCATTTTGTCGAACACACACAGTGCAAACACAAAAAGAATGTACACACAGCCGTAAAGGAGAGAGACAGAGAATATGATAAATCCCAAGCTTATTTATGAAAACCCACAAGACATTATATCAAACATGTGCAGTGCAAACTATAAAGGCATGGTACAAGTGAACATATATTATGAATTGCAAACCAAGATCTTGTCTAAATGGTCTCAAACAAACAAAACCACCATACCAAAAAGGGATTATCACAAAATCTAGAGCTCATATATATATTTTACATTCCGACTGTTGACAACAAGCTACAAAAGCATGTTAAGGAAATGGTCCGAAGCAAATCGACAATTTAATACGCAAACCCAAAACATCAAAAGGGATCATCACAAGATCTAGAATTATAACTAGAGAAAGAGTTGAGACGTGAGAGTGAGAGGAAGAAATTACCTGGCAAGAAGATGAGACTCAGAGGAAGATCGGAATATTGAAGACCCAAACAATTGAAATAAGAACCCTAATTTGATTATACCAAAAATCAAAACTGTAACAGTTAGTGAGAAGACGGTTCAGCCTTACAGAAAACTTCTATCAGCTGTGAGTAAGGGCGATTCGCACAAAACTTCAGAGTGGGAGTGTTGGTGGCGCGCGCGATGGGTTTCTCCACAAAGGCGACGGGGTGGGAGGGGTGGTGGCGCCACTATCTTCTATACTGTTCTTTTGGCCGAAAATCATTTGTTCTTTTTTTTTTGGTTTTTTAATGTTTATTATATGTATATTCTTCTATTTTCAATAGTTAATAAAAGCATTTTTTAATTAAAAATTAGAATAATACCTTTACCCATGGAAATGATTCCGTCGATGAAATCTGTCACCAAATTCCGTCGCTAATCATTTGTGAAGCAAAATTCCGTCGCTCATTTTTGCTTCCCCCGCATTTTTTCCTCAAGCATTTTTAGAGTCATAATTGTGACGGAACCTAATTCCATCGCCCAATTCCGTCAGAATAGGTGGCTTTTAGGGACGAAATTCATTCCATCGCTAAATTCCGTCGCTAATAGGCATTTTTCTTGTAGTGTTGGCGCTAGCATCTATACACAACCTAGTGATACATCAAATGGATGTTAAGACCGCTTTCCTAAATGGAGACTTAGATAAAGAAATTTATATGGAGCAACCTAAAGGTTATAAGGTCAAAGGACAGGAAAATAAAGTGTGCAAGTTAGTGAAATCACTCTATGGTCTTAAGCAAGCCCCTAAGCAATGAGAAGAAAAGTTTGATAAAGTTATCCTTGGTTACGGGTTTAAGATTAATGATCATGATAAATGTTGTATTATAAAGAGAATAATAGTGAACATATCATACTTTGCTTATATGTGGATGATATACTGATCTTTGAGACTAATCTAGATATTGTTAAGAATGTGAAGACCTATTTATCTAGGAACTTTGATTTGAAAGATTTGAGAGAAGCTCATATAGTTTTGGGAATGATGTTAGAAAAAACTCATGAAGGGATCATATTGACTTAATCTAGTGCCACAGAAAATATGTTGAAGAAATTTAGATATTACGATACTAATCCTATACAGACTCCATATGATTCGAGTATAGCTTTAAAGAAGAACTTGGGAAAATCGATATCACAATTGAAGTACTCTCCAATCATAGGATCCCTACTATGCTTCACTAATAAGACTGTGCCTGATATAGCATATGCTGTTAAGAGACTTAGTCGATATACCCAAAATCCTAACAAGGAGCAGTGGAATGCTTTAGAGAGTGTACTTAAGTATCTTAAAGGGACATTAGAGTATTCGTTGTGCTATCAAGGGTTCCTAAATGTGGTAGAAGGGAATAGTGATGCTAATTGGATAACCGATAGTTAAGAGATCAAATCTACTAATGGTTATGTTTTTACGTTAGGAGTAGGATCTATATCTTGGGGATTTAAGAAGCAAACAATAATCTCTAGATGTACTATGGAGTCTGAGTTGATCGCTTTAGATACAGCCTATACAATGGCTGAATGGTTAAGAAATCTTTTACTAGACATACCTTTAGTGAATGAGCCTTTACCAACTTTATCTGGGCATTGTGATTGCAAAGCTGTTATAGATCTTATTAAAAGGTCTCACACAAACAAAAAGATAAATAAACACATACAAGTAAGGTACAAGTCAGTCAAGAATAAATAAAAATGTGACATCTCTTAATTTGTGAGATCTGAAAAGAATTTGGCTGATAACTTAACTAAAGGTCTACCCAGGAAGAGAGTATTTGAATCATCAAGGGGGATGGGGCTTAAGCCCATAGGGAGTCACCAGCGGGGATAACCTTTATGATTGGAGATCCCATGAAGAAGGTTCAATGGGCAAGAACAACTCGTAGAGCGTGACTCATAATGATAGCACTAATTCTATAGGAAAGCGTCTCCTCCCCGTCCCTATGGTGATAGTGCTATTTTGTGTGATGTTAAGGAATGGTTTTATCATGAATGAGCCCGATGCGGATATTTTCGTGAGGTACAGTCACACGTACCCTTGGAGGACTCACCTAAATGAGAGTGGTCGTGAGGCCGCGACTGTGGGAACTGAGCTGATCCCTAAAGACTCTCATGAGAATTAAGATTAGAGTGCATGGCCTTTAATAGCGCTACCCGCTATGAACCAAGCCCTATATCAATATTGTGTGTGTGACTAATTGAAGTTTGATCAATGGACCTAATTCAAGGCGTAGTCCATTATGGCTCCCTCAAACGGAAATTGTCAACGCTAAGTGTAGGTTTAAGCCCGGAAGGCACCTACACCCATTGCGCAGTATAAAGTTGCATATACTTAATATACTATTTTGATTTTTTGTGCTTTTTAAACCTTTGTGGGGGATTGTTAGAATTTGCTTTTATTTTCTATATTTATGTTAGTCAATGTAACCGATTGAATTAAATTTTTTCATAATTTTATTCATAAAATTTTTGACCGTTGTTATTTATTATGTGTGTAATCTTAGTCTTCTTCTACTATAAAAGGAGACCACTCCTACCATGAAAAATACACACATATCAAGATATATGCTTGATATTTTATATACTCTCTACATTCTATAGACTTTTAGTTTTTGGACAACTTGATCGGGCTAGCTCAACAATCTTCCTGTGGACGCACACATAGAGAAGGCGACACTGCGAGTCTTGGATTTTATCTTGGAAGGTTTATCCTCCGTTGAAACCCGTGCGTATGGAGACGATAAAGCCTTTAGAACAGTAATTTTATCACGACTCTTAGGCCAGCGTGAATTTACTTTAATTCTCTATATCTTGAAATTGCATACTAGTTAAAATACTTGACAATTTATTTATCTATATACATAATTGTATGCTTATAATATGCTTATTTTGCATGTTTAATTTATTTAGTTAGTTATAAGTTTTGGTTATTCTCATGGTTATGCAATTATATGCTTTAGTCATATTTTATGATCAGTTGTTATGTGAATTTAATGTAGCAAATCCAAGCTATTTCCCAACATTTTTAAGTTTTGTCAACACTTGCTGCATAAATAATACATGTGGCTATACTCCAAAGTCCAAACCAATGCATAACTGTCATAGATTCTATCTGTTGATCTCTGCTGTGTAATAAAAGTTGACCGCAATGGCACTAAAGAATGCCACAAAACGTGGGTACAACAAAATCATATGCTGTATTTGGCTACCTGACTAGTATGACTAAGGAAGGATTGAACGGGTACAATCCTGTTTGTCTGTGGGATTGTATTTGAGAAGGTCGCCCCTGGTTCTACTAACCAGTGGATTCCCTTCCCAGTAAGCATAAGGTTCCCTATCCATCCACTTGGTTTTATTGCTGCCTTCTTCCAGTTCCAGCTTTAGTGACTCCCATGGCTCTATGTTGATCTCAGGCCTGCAAGCCCAAGCACACATCTTTGATTCTCGTCTGTCACTTTGCAGCAGATATATTGCTAAGGTGCATCGCTGATAATAGGTATGAGCAAAGAAAATAAATGAGAATGGTTATATCCTCATCCTTTCTATTTCTTAGCTCAGAACCATTATCTGTGTTGTGTTCATGAGTGTCAAATATGATACTATATTTTATAAGACAAACCTCTAAATCTAGATTTGGTGCCACGCTTAACAAACTATCATGAATGAAGACATGACTTATACCAGCAACAAATTATTGCTCGAAAGCTGAATTTCGATTGTCTTTCAACACAGATAAATTACCAACCCCAGAAGGACCAATCCGGAAAAACCACATCCAACGTCTCATTGTCTCCACAATAATGAAATATGGGTGGTGCCTTTGTGACATTTTTTCCCCCAAATTCATCTTTTCTTACCTCTGGCCTGTCACCACATGAGATTAACAAATCCAAATCCGGTAATTCTCCAGGGTATAATCTTAGAAGCTGCAATAGTCCTCACAATGTAAAGACGTCTCTTGTTTGGAAAACATCCTTAAACTTCTGAAGGTAAAATTTTCCATCTACTACCACAATCCTTATGTCTGCCCAACTTTTTCCACTATCAACTCCTTTGTGATCCCTTTTCCTTTCCATGGCCTTAAATCTTCATGAATCCATCTGAAATATTCTGAACATTCCTCTCCAGCGGGTTTGTACCTTCTTTGATGTTTTATTACTGGGCACTTTCGGGTGCCATTGGCAGGGAGGCACTTCATCCCAGGATATTCATACTGTTGTTGTGGTCCATGGCCTAATGAGTTATGCAATGCATTCTGAATGGAAGTACCTGAGATATAAGACTAGACATAACCAGGGGTACAGTTAACTGAAAAGAAAACTAATTCTTATTCAATGTGATAAATAAAAAATCTTCTCCCTACCTCAAAACCTAATTATGAAAGACGAGAAACTCATGGTGCATTGTGCATTCGTAACAGCACATAGGAGCCCCAATAGGGCGACTCGAAAGAGGTGGCGGATAACAGTGGCAAAAATTCTATTTTTCGAATTCTGAAAATAGACAAAGAAAAGGATTCCGATTAAGTCATGCAGACCAAAAAAATCAAAATGTAAGCAACCAAAAGGAAATCAAGGGATCTCTTTCCTTCAAGCTTCGATCTCTTTTTTCTGTCTTTTCCAAATTTCACTAATCAAAAGCATGTGCAAGACGAATGGTCGAAAGGAAGATAAATATAGCCGTAAACAACTAGGTTATACAAGAGACTTAAGACATCTAACTGGCCAACTGGTGGCAGTATAGGCAGCTATATATGAAGATGACAATGAGCAAGGGGGTTGCAGTTGTTAAAGGCCCCTTCTTGGGTGCTTTCACACTTGATTTAGAGAAGAATTTTTTGAGCTCCATTAAGACCAAGTTCCCCTGAATTTCTTGCATGAACACCTTGAGTATGGCTTAAGCAAAAAACTCTAATGCAAAAGTGATTCTGTCACATTTCAAGATATGCTTTTTGGGACGAATAGGACTACGTTAATATCAAATAAACTTCATACAAGTACAACTCTTTAGTTTTCAGGTTTTGTTTTGAAACCTACTTCATATAGATTAGCAATGAAAAGTATCCTCAGCTATTATAAATTGGCGAGAAATTTTCTCAACCATCTTAGCAAAAGTTGGTTCTGAATATGACTATATCAGTTCCAGGAAGAATAATTAGATGAGGCTAAATTAATCTTGCCAAAATGTCACTAAATGAGCCTCCTTTAGTGAGGATGTATATATTTTGCCACTAAAAAGTTGTTCGCATGCAAGTTGCTACGTATATATATAATGGGTAGTTTGCGAAATAATCCCAAAAAAAAAAGAGAAAGAATTACAGATGCATAATGATTGAGAAGCTGTAGCTATAAAAAGGGAAAAGGAAGAAATTATCGCCAATAATCTACATGGCTAAGCTATTGTGTTACATATCAAGGTAAATAAGGAAGCTAAAAGCTTTACTTGTATGATTTTTATGTTATCAGCAACGGTATGGCTAACAAGAATTCGTTGACCTTCTCTTAAGAATCACACTATAATGAAAAGGGAAAAAACGACATTTTGCTTTAAATTAGAATTCTCCAACAGCCCCACTTGCTTCCCATAATTCAACCTGCTTTGTAAGATTTGCTTTTCTCTCTAGAAACGAGTTGAGCTCTTCAGGTTGGTAAGGAGGAGGCATGGTGCACGGCCCCGTGTCGGCATGATGCCTCACCATGGACGCTATCTTGAACACTTTCTCTATGCCTGTGACATCGCAAGCCATTGCTTCCAGGCATACTTGAACTGCTCCTGGAGGTATAGTTGGCTTATACTTCAAGAGTTTCGCGTATTCGGTCAACAAATGGAACATGTAATCGTACACATTCTTCATCTTTAGCCCCTCTAGAACGAAGTTGCTCCCGGCCTTTCCAATCTTTTGCGCCTGCCATGTTACAACTCAAAAAATTAATTGGGAACGAGAAGAGTCTCGGTAACTTATCAAAAAGGACAAAAGAACACTTAAAAATAACTGCAAAATACATGCGCGCACACACAAAGACGAAACGCTGGTTATTGTCCAAAAAAGTAGGGCAAGTTAAATGTTGACAACGAAGGGAGAGAGGTACCTTTGTTGTATGCTTGTTTCCCCAATCAACGGCAAACTTAATTGACTTGCACATGCCGTCCCTTTTTATTGGCCAATAGTGTTCAGTGGGCACCAAGCCTCTAGTGAAGAAATCATAAAACCGAGGCGTTATGTGTAGACTCATAGAATCACAGGCAAGAATGTACTTTTGGCTGACGGACCACGCAATTCCTTCCGCATAAATTTTGTATCTACATGAATTGAAGGATGTAGGAAATAATTTCTGAGTGAGTTCGGCGATCTGAACACTTCAAAGTAAGGAAATTCATGGCTATATTTGATCACCCACCTGTGAGTGCATTGGCTTGCCAAATTTGTAGTCTTGAATCCTTTACGAGCCTCTTGGTTCCAACGCTGGAGAATTGCCACCAATTAGTACATACCCATGCGCTCAGACACAAGCAATTGTTTTACTTGATGAAGTTCTAATTGAAGTGTGAAAAGACGCAAGTGATTATAATTCATGAACAATGAATTTCAATAGGTCGATGAATAATATGAAAGAAGAGAAGTTTAATTACCACGGCGTATGCTTGTGTCCCCCAATCCTGTTTGTCTTTCCGATTGCATTTGAGGAGGTCTCCTCTGGTTGGGCTAACGTCCGGGTTCCCTTTCCAGTAAGCATAAGGCTCCCTCTTCATCCACGTGGTTTTTTTATTGCCTTTCTCTAGCTCCCTTCTGAGGGGCTCCCATGGTTTTATGTGGATTTCAGGCCTGCAAGTCCAAGGGTTAAAAAGGAAAAAAAAAACTCATTCTCCGAGGTTTATGGGATTGTAGTTCTAATGGATGCTAGAAAATTAAAGAGCAAAATGTTATGCCCCTCTTCGGTACCCACTTTCTTTGTTGCTTTTAGATTATGATTTGTTCAAGTGAAAACAAAATTTGACTCTTAAATGACGTAAAATATTTGTGATCGTGTGTTTTACAAAATATTGGAGCATATTGTTTTTCAATGCATCACTTAGATCAAGAATGTTTCCTTTATCGTAAAATACCATTTTTGGATCTGCACAAAATACTGGAGTAGGGTCTTCTTTCAAGTTAAAAAACTTTTCTATTTATCGAAAGACTTTATGAGTGTTTTCGGCCGCAATTGTCACGTTAAAGTTTATCTTAGCCAAAAGAAATACCTTAATAAAAATTCTCAATTACGGCAAGTAAAACAAAACCCGAATCAGATGCCTAACGACTAACCTATTATGGAATGACAACAGAACGCGATATCCAAAATTTTAGCGAGTTTCATTAGTACTTACCAGCCCCAGAAGGACCAATCTGGAAAAGCGATATCAAACGTTTCATCATCGCCACAATAATGAAAGATGGGCGGTGCCTTCGTGGCATCTTCTCCCTTAAAGTTGGCTTTCTTAATCACTGGCCTGTCACCACATTGAAACAGCAAATCCAAATCCGGCAACTTGCCCGGGTACAACCTCAGGAGCTGCAATAATCCCCAAATTGTAAACACATCCCTTGTTTGGAAAACACCCCTATTCCTCTTTAAGTACAGTTTTCCATCCAGTACAACTAGTCTAATATCTGCCGTACTCTTCCCACTTTCCACCAGTTCCTTTGTAATTCCTTTTTCCTTCCATAAACGTAAGTCTTCGTGGATCCACCGGAAATACTCGGGGCACGCCTGGCCTGATGAATCGTCGATTACGTGTATCTGGGGTTGGTCTGTTGCAGGGCATGTATCGGTTTTGTTCCTAGAAGAGCACTTCAGTAGAGGATATTCAGTTCGTTGTTCTGAATGAGTTCTTGAGCTAAAGATTGCCTTCTGAAATGAAGAAGCTGCAAGAAGAGACTGAAATACAAAGCCTTGGTTAAAACTTAAAAGAGGAAATGCACTTCCAAGACCAAATCTTTCTGTTCTGTATGAAATTCACGACCGTAATATCTGAAACAATGAATACAAAAGGCAGCTTTGTATGGAGATGACAAGAATGGCGGTTGAAACTTACAGATTCAAGCCAACTGGAGGAAGAAAAGGCGGCTAGGAAGACGACAATGAAGAAGAGGGTAGCTGTTGTCAAAACCCAACTCTTTGGTGCCTTGACACTGATTTTCTGGACACATAGGTTCGAAAAATGTGTCCAGACTCCATGAAACCATCTTCCCTCTAATTCTTGAACATCTCGAGTATTTTCCTCCATTATATACGTGAGCTTAGCTTGCCAATCTTTGAGGGCACTTCTAGTATCCACTGTCAAGTCTACATTAAGATGAGAGAAATTCAACCCCAGAAAAGGATGAAAAAATAAGAAGTTACTTACTGCACCTTTTTTTGTTGGATAAATCACAACACCTCAAAGACTTGCGTGTACCTAATCTTCTTGGTCAAAACACTTCTAACTCTTTCAATATTAGACAAATTACACCTATATCCCTGAGGTTAGGCATAATTACAGTCAATGACAACAAGTTTCAAAATGTAACATTCCGTGACCAAACATTTTTAAGATGTATCAGTCGTGTCCATCCGTCAGGCTTCCGTCCAAAAAAGTATACTTTTTTATGATGTCATCAATACGTATTTTTAAAATGACTATACTACCTCTTGTACTGTATATACTGGATATTCTTAATAAATTTAAATTAAGATTTCAATCTTTAATTTCAAGATGAGGGTCTCAATCTCCAAATTAGGGTTTCACTGAAATCACACCGGCAGCCTTCCTTCCTCTCCCCTCCTGCCTCCGCCTCCTCCTCCCTCCACCACCACAACCCCACCACTCGCCTCCTCCTATGCACCCCTCTTGATTGGATTTGCCTCGACATCGAGCCCAAGCTCCTCCACCTCCTCTCCGGCCATCCCAACATCATTCAGCTCTTCCACGTCTACGAGGATGACGATGTCCTCCTCCTCGTCACCGACCCCAGCGACTCTCCCGATCTGTTTTTGTTGCATCTCCAAGGGCCCCCTATCCGAGCCCGAGGCGGCGGGGATCTTGAGCTCGTTGATGGGCGCGATCGGTCATTGCAACCGGCTGGGCATGGCATACCGCGATCTCAGGCTCGCCGATTTTGGATCTGCCTAGTGGTTCGGGGGGGACGACCAGCGGGCGATGAGCGGGGTCTTCGGGACCTTGGGTTTGGGGGGTGGGGGGTGAGGGAAGAGTAATGGCATCATTTAACTAAGGTAATGGCATTAAAAATATATATAAAGTTCCAACTTAGGGGTAATATAGTCTTTTCATTAAAACCGTTAGGGTTTTTAAGATTCTGTTTGGTCAACGGACATAAGTGTAATTTGTTCAAACTATTGTCCTTACCTGTAATTATACTCTAACCTCAGGAACATAGGTGTAATTTGCCGTTGAATATTCAACACTAGAACGGGAAGAGGCTTTGTTGCCCAAAAAAAGGCAATTAAATATTGAAGTCAACAGTTTGTTATAATAGTGCAAAATGGCTTGTTTATTGATTTAATATATTTGGGTCTGGCCAACTCAACAGTTGAGAAATATATAAAGATCCTAATTGGTGTAAAACGTGCATATCATAATTACATGATGCAACTCACTCTAATGACAATAGATTAAGTTATCAACTAAATTAATGATTTGGGAGAATGTGGTGAGCATAAAGATTCATTCGCATCTTTCGGGCATGGAATATTTTAAATGCGTTAGTTGCACACAAGATTAGATAACAACTTCACAATTACATATCTAAGGAAAAAGTTTCCCTAACGGAATAGAATTCTCTGCTGTAATAGAAAAATGTGACTAAACGCGTTTTAGTGACAAAAATTTGTCATAATATGTCCAAAATATCTTTAGTGGTAATTTTTCGTAACTAAAACTTTAGCAGTATAGACGTTGTACATGGATGAGGTAAAGCAGATAATCCTAATGCGGAACCATGTACATACATCGATGATGATGGGGTTGTGGCTGTATCCAACGCTTTCGTTGGTAAACGATTCATTAGTATTAACCCTTTGTTCAAAGAGATTTAAAGTAGCAAAATGGATGCAGATTTAGCCCAACTCTACTTCTATTCATGACGAACTTTGCAACAATTATGTGAGCTAATTTTGGTATTGCTTCTGGTTTTAGAAAGTGGTTGTGTTCTGACAGATAAAATATGCCTTCGAGCAGAAGTAATTCTTGTTTACCCATCGATGGAGCACTCAAACATCCAAAAAAGGGGAAATAGGCAAAACACGCACCAGTGACTCCTTGTAGACTCCAGAAGTAGATTTCAGTTTCTTAAAGTGATCAACAGTACTGCTAGAAAGGCCTGATAAGCGTATTTTGGAGTCAATGGATCATCCCCAGAAAAATATACAAACACAACATGGAAGTAGATGGCAAAGTCGCATGTTTCGTGGTTCATTTCCGAACCAAGAGTAGCCTTCAAGGCTTTAAACGTTCAAAATCCAAACAAGCCTGAATGAAATCAGGAAGGAAGGTACGAAGTTTTTTGATGTTCTTATCGGGTGTGCGGGGTGTGTTTGTGTGTGTGTGTGTGTGTGTGTGTGTGAGAGAGAGAGAGAGAGAGAGAGAGGAGGGAGAGGAGAGAGAGAGAGAGAGAGAGAGAGAGAGACCTTGGTGCCATGGAAACAGTGCAAAGGGAAAGCCTGGATGATCGTTTTAGAAGTTGAGCAGATTTCAAAGGAATGAAAGCAGGAAACTATGATGTTAGTGATGTCAAGAGAGAGAAGTACATTTCAAGAGGATTTATAATTCTCAAAGAGATAGCAATAATTAACGTGATATTTCAAGGGGGGAAGATTTTAAAACACGCATTATTAAGTTTATGGGTGACTTTTTGGAGACTAATAATGAAAAGATCATCTTAATCTAAGTCGCCTAGACCTAGACCCGGAAATGGAAATATAATTACGTGGATCACAAGAGATTAAGGCAAGAAAAACAGAATTTTCATAAAGTTTTTGGTTTCAATATAACCAAATTTAAGACAGTTTGAACACTAATTTATTTTTTTTCCTTTTTATTTGGCTATGAAGAAAGATCCCCAAATTTTCGTCCTTCACTTCCTAAACGTGTAGTGTGGGCTAAGTTGGTAACTAGCTTTTTCGTCCCCCACAGGCACAAAGTCTAAGTCACCGATGAATAAATGCAATTGTTTCTAGAGTCCACTCTATTTTAGTCTTCTTTATCCTAAATAAGTGGTGACTTGATCATATCCTAAATAAGTGGTGACTTGACCACCTATGTCCTTGTCGTTCATCTGATCCGGACAATTCAACTTTAGGAACGGTAACAGTACTTCTTAAGAAATGCATAAGAATCCGTCACAAATTGATTTTAAAATATAGATTTCATCTTAAGTTTGAATTAATTTTTAAAATCATATGTAATTTTGCTTCAAGCAGGATCAATTTGGTGTTTAGCAAAAATAATTATAAACTAACTTAAAGTTATAAAAAATATTTGGATAAAAGTGCATAAATCAACTTCACTGTGACAAAACGACCATAGATGACACTTAATAAATAAGCTTTTAATATTCATTTATAAATGTAATGTTGACATGCCTTTCATTTTATAAATAATCATAATATACAAATAAATTAGTGAAAAGCTATTTTCACTCACCGACAAAAGTTGTTTACTTCTTATTTTAAATTAAAAACATCCACAATCTTACATTAGTACTTATAATATAATAACTTTTTAAAAATTAGTTAAAGGGTATGAGAAAAGTGATTATTTTATAATTCTCACTTTCCAAGATTATGAATTTAATTAATTTTTTGGTTTTTTAAGGCTTTTAATCTTTGTTGCCAAACACCCACATATCTGATTTAATCAAGATTAAATCAGAGTTGATCTTCTCAAATTCAATCCCAAACGCATTTTAAAATTACAAAAATATATGCACCACGCTCACCTCTCTCTCTAAACCAAAATAATCCAAATTATTCTCAATAATTATATTGCAGAAAATTTATAACCTTTGGACTGAATTTTTTTAATGCAATTTTACCAGACTTATTGTAATCGGATATAGATCAATAATTTGGTTTTGATAGGCTCTTAACAACCAATAAGATTACTCAATTGGTTATTTAAATTCACATGATCAACAAGACTAATTAGTACTCCCTCCATCCCAAATAATTTGATCAACTTTCCTTTTTGGGTTGTCTCATAAAAATAACTCATTTTCAAATTAAGAAAGATTATGTAAGTGCTTTTTCATATTTATGTTTTTTACATTTTTTAATTATATTTCGCTCTCCACATTTAAATCTCCAACAACCCATTTTCTCTCTCGTAGCTCACTTTCTAATCTTTTTTATTCATTTATCTCCCTAGATTTAACACTCCACTAACTCACTTTCTCTATCCTGACCCACTTTCTTTCTCTATCCTGACCTGACCCACTTTCTTTCTCTATCCTGACCCACTTTCTTTCTCTCCTCTTTTTAAAGGGTAGAATGAAAAATACACAATATATCACTTAAAATTCTTAATCTGCGTACAAAAAAAGATTGATCAAATTATGTGGGATGGAGAGAGTAAATCTTAAACTACTTATAACTGCAATAGAACTTACTTTTGGCTATAATAAGCTCATTGTAGTAAATAAGTATAACCTGACAAAATTTGATATATTAAAATTACGTTACATTGCGAAAAAGTAAATATACGTGAGAACATACACTAAAGGCATTTACTGGATATAAGTGCAGGAAAATAAGGCAGTTATGGAGAAACAGAAAAAGGCTTGAGTCAAATGCTATGCAACTCTGTCCCTAAGACATTATTTGCTTCCTTGTAATATGTTTAAGATTGTAGCAAATCCGCCTCTCAAAATAAAACAGGCGAACACTCTACTGATCACGTCAGAAGCAATTAATTGATGGAACCAATCAACACTCCAAACCAATGGAAATTATATTCATCAATTTAGCGTCCTCACAACATGCAGTTTACGAGAATTGAAGAAAGATATTTGTATGAAAATATTCGATACTATTTGATCATTCTGTTACATTTATTTTGGCAAAGGTAACAACTTACTTGAAAGTGCTAAGTTGTATACGCACAGATTTGGCTAAGTTGTATACGCACAGATTTGGCTAAATGCAACTCTAATGCTCTTAAATTTCTATCTGATCATGACATGTCCTACCCAGACTTATATCTGATTATTAATTAGCACCTTCAAAAACCTCTAAATATAAAGAATAAAATAACATACAAATGTTTACAATTTATAAGGGATATATGAATAGTGTCAAGTGATTTTAATAAAATTATAGTCGTATTAACTACTTAGTGCAACATTTTACCGATTCGACTATTATGTTATCTTAACTAATGTGAAAATATCCATTGGAAATACGGCTTCTCAATATAAAACAAAATCTTAAAGAAGGTAAATATGTAAGGACGACAATGTAACGCTATTTACTCTTTCTTTTTTTAGGTATAAAATCAAAGGAGTTAAAGAAAACACATGTATGCACATATTAAATAACAATTGCATGACGATGTAATCAAACCTTCAATGTGTCATGTTAGCATCTTGATTAGTTATTTCTCTCTGCTCGGTTGGGCGAGCAGAGAGCCAAAAGAGGCTCGTTTGCTCGGTTGCAGAGAGCCAAGACGGACTTGTGTGCTTGGTTGGATAAGCAGAGAGCCGAGATGGGCTCGTTTACTTCTGCGGGAGCAAAGAGCTAACACGGGCTTGTCTACTCGGCTGGGAAGCAGAGAGCCAAAAATGGCTCGTCTACTCAGCTGGGCGAGCAGAGAGACTGAGAGGCTCTAAGGTACTCGTACGTTTGGTTTAATGAGCAGAGAGACTTAGATGCCTAAAGGTACTTGTCTGCTCGATCTGGCGAGCAGAGAGACCGAAAGGCTCCAAGGAGCTCGTCTGCTCGGTTTAACGAGCAGAGAGACTAGATGCCTAAAGGTGCTTATCTCCTCTGTCTAGCAAGCAAAGATTGAGATATTTGAGTTAAGTAACACGTCCACTCGGTTTTGTCAAGGTTCCATCAAGGGGTATAAGGGTAAACTTGCCCCTTGTCACATTGATCGATTGGTGCCACATGTTGGTTATCCCAACGGTCGTGAAATCCTAGCCATTGGGTCATAATAGTTTATATAATGCGTGCTCATGTCACTTATCTTCACTTCATTTCATTTTGAGAGAGAGAGAGAGACTTGAGAAAGTTGGGTGATTTCGAGAGCTCATCGAAGAAGATTTTCTAAGAGTTTGGTGTTCTTGAGTTTTAAAGATCCATCCCTTTCTCCTTCAAGTAAGCTTCAGAACCTCTTCAACTTCTTTAAGTTTCTTGTTTTTGATCCAAAAACATGTCGAGTTAAGATAGTGATCATGTTTCTTAACTTAGTGATGATGCTAGGAGTGTTATGTTAGAGAAGACGTTTGATCCCTTGCTCTTAAAGATAGGAATTCCTTTGGTTCCTTATCAAGAGCCTCGATAGCTTCCTACGAAGGAAGTTTTGGTCGAGAGGGCTCAAAGTCCCAAACCATTTGATGCCCTTACCTTATTAGGAGTAGGCTGAATAGCTATGAAATCAAGATATTGAGGGAGCATTGCAAAATTCCTTCGCATATACGTTTTAGGCTACCAGATGAAGGGAAAGTAGCTAATATGTGTAATGTAAACAAGATATATATATATATATATATATATATATATGTCTACTCTAATATGTTTTATAATGATTTAGGGTGCATATTCGTCCTTTCTTTGTCAATTTGCTAAATATGTATGACCTTGCACCCGACCAATTTTTCCTTCACGCTTGACGATTTATGTCATTTTTCAATTATCAGTGTCACAAGCTCGTCTTTGAACCTAGGATGAGAGTTTTCATATGGTTTTTTTTACCATATATTCAATATCTAAACAAGTTGGTGAGTCAGCATTCCAAAGCCAACGCTAATCTATTTCCCAATCCCCCTTCGTTCAACCACAATTGGAAGGATAAGTTTCTGTTCGTACGACTTCTTAAGAGCTAAAGATTGAGGTTCCCAACAAGTAGAACACTGAGTGCGATACACAGACTTGTAATGCCTTGGAAAAAAAGAAATGTCTGACTCTGATCTTGAGCATATTAAACGGCTTAAAAGAGCCAAGCCCCAAGAATCCAAATATCTTATGAGCAATGCTCAACTTCGTGAGTGTGGAATTATTTTCTCTCACGAAGGCGTGGATGAAGAGAAGGGCAAGCACGATCCTGGTAAATATTTTTACAAACACGTGTATTTTCTCTCTTCAAAATCTGACACTTTGTTAATTTTTAGAGAACACCGTGTCTTTTGAAGGAGCCTATAGGAGCGGTGGTAGCCGAACGCAAGGAGGCCCTCCTTTGTTCAACACTCAAGGAGTTTTGGGGGACATAATTCCTGACGAGTTGTTGTTCATGAATATGGGCAATGATGAAGTCCATGATTTAGACTTCGAAGCTCTAGTTTCCCAACCTTCGCCGAAGAAAGCAAGCACAAAGGATGTTGTCCTTGGCTTGGAAACTTTTAAGGACAAGTCTAAGGAAGCACCGAAGAAGAGGAAGATGCTAATGAAGGCTAGGCCTTTCTCTTCGGCTGCGTCAGACATGCCTCACTGGCTAGACTGGAGCTTGATGAAAGAGGAGTCTATTTTCATGAGTCCTCGTACGACTTGGGATTGGTCGAGCAAGGCGATCATTCATATGGACCGGGTCACCCTCTTCCAATACGATGTTACTTCCACGGCCAATGGGATGGTCGAATTAGCTTCCCATGTAAATATAACACTTGGTGTTTTTTTTAAGTTCCTTAGTTTGCATTGTTTTTTAGTCTTTCTTCTTCAAGCACTGTCCCAAGTCTAAATTGGTGCGGTGAAGCTAATTGTTACTGATAAGGCTTTGGATGACGAAAGGAAGAGAGTCCATATCCAGAACAATTTCTATAAGGAGGCTGAGAAAAAGGTTGTGGACTTTTAGAGGATGGTAGAATAGCTTGAACGTTCTAAGCCCGAGCTAATTACACGAGCAGAGCAGCACGAAGCTGAGAAGGGAAAGATTGCTGCTCAGGCTATTCAAGTTTTCAAGAAGTCTTATGCATACATCGAGTAGCGATTGGGGATTTGAAGAGGGCCTTTGTGTTTGGTTATAATAAATGCAAGCAAGACATTGCCAAGGACCACCCTAAGCTGGACTTCAGCATATACGAGCATAAGTTTGCTCGTGAGGTTGCTTCTGAAGCTGCACAGCAAGAGGAGTTGAAAGCTTGCAAGGCCGCTGTACAGGTTGCATGCCTCGCTCAAAAGCATGCACGTTCATCAGCTAGTCCAAGTTTAAGAGCATCAGGGCACACTGGGATGGTTACCAGGGCTCAGAAATCAGCGGGTGAAACTAAGGGATCTCGATAGAGCAGGAGTCGTAAATGGCAGGTGGATCAGCTGAGCATCACATAAAGACTTAGTCTAGCTTTTAAGTCTCTTTTATACATGGCCTCGAAGCCGACCTGTGTGATGCTTTGTTTATCAATGAATCAAAACTTTTGTTGCAAAATGTGACTTCATTTATAGGCATGCCAAAAAGGCTATTATAATGTTGTGCCATATGAGGCCAGCTAGAAAATAAGAACTTACATACCAAAAACTTAAAAACCTAGATAAAAAGCTAAGTTTGTCTAAGACCAAGAGCTAAGTGTAAGACAGGTGCTGGGATGAGCAAGATGCCTGAATAGTAGAGAGAGATGCCCCCAACCTTCGTCTTGCTCGTGCATTGTAGCGTCTTAAGTTAATCACCTTCCACGTCTGAGGGAATTCTCTGCCATTCAATTCTTCTAAGTGGTAAGATCTTTGACCGCCTAACTTTGCCACCCTATAAGAGCCTTCCCAACTGGGTGCCAACTTGCCTATGGCGTCTTTTGGTGCCGACGCTTCTATTCGTCGGAGAATGAGATCACCAATGTAAAAAAAACACAAGGGTGAATCTGTTGGTCATAGAAATTTGTAGCTTTTTGTCTGTATGAGACAAGCTGAAGCTGTGCTTGTTCCCTTGTCTCGTTTAATACATCTAGGTTAGCTTGAAGGGCTTTATTGTTTGTTGAGGGGTCATATGCCTTAGCTAAAGAGAGGGTAGGCCAATTTTGATGGGGATGAAAGCCTCTGTAACAAAAGGCAAGTTAAATGGGGTTTTGACCGTGGGGTTCTTCGTTGTCGTGTGGTAAGCCCCAAGGATTTTTGAGAGTTCGCCCACCCAAAGGCCTTTGGCTCCGTCCAGCTTCTTCTTGATGCCTTGGAAAAGAATGCAATTCATGACTTTTGTCTGTCCATTCATCTGTGGATGTGCAACTGAAGTGAAGTATTGTTCAATTGATAAATTGTAACAAAACGTTCGAAAGGTGGGGTTGTCGAACTGCTTTTCACTGTCACTGACGAGAATGGGGGATACTGAACTGGCAGACAACGGCTTGCCAGAAGAAATCTTTATACTTTTTCTTTGTGATGGTGGCCAACACTTTTGCCTCTACCTATTTGGTGAAGTAATCGATTGTGATGATTACAAACTTGCAATAAGCAGAGGCCAGAAGGAATGGGCCTAAAATATCCATCCCCCACGTTATGAAGGGTATTGTGCTTCTCAGTGAAGCCAAAAGGGAAGGCGCTTGTTGAGGGCCGAGACTGAGGAGAAGGATTGACATTCATCATATCGCTTCAGTTAGTCTAAGGCATCTTGTTTCATGGTCGGCCAGTAATACCCTTGGCGGAGGACCTTGTGTGCCAATGCTCGTCCTCCCAAGTGTTGACCGCAGATTTCTTCATGTCCTTCTCGGAGGGCGTACTCGGCCTTTAACCGTGTAAGGCATCAAAGATAGGGGAACGTGAATGAACGGTTGTAAAGCACATCTTCCATGATGTCGTATCTAGCCGAGCAGCTTATGATACTCCTTGCTTGCTTCATGTTGACAGGCAAGGAACCGTCTTAAAGGTAGGCTCTAATGGGATCCATCAGTGAGGGCTCCTGTGTAATATCCATCACCTCCTATTTTGCGATGCTCGGCTAATGTAAAAGCTCTAGATGGATGGTGTAGATGAATCTTGATGGGTCGAAGGAGGCGAGTTAAGAAAAGGGATCAGCCGAGCCGTCATCTTCTCGACTGATTTGAGTAATGTTAAAACTGGCGAAGGACTTTACAAGTTTTCTTGGAGTTGTGTGGTACTCGGCCATCTTTGTATCTCATGCTTAGTATTCCCTAACAGCTGTTTTATCACGAGTTGGAGTTACTATATGCATTAAGTTGGCATGGGCCAAATACATGCCTACTATTAAGGCCTCATACTCGACCTCATTATTTGAGGCAGGGAAGTTGAAGCGGAGGGCGTGCTCAATGGCGAGGCCATCTGGTCCCTTGAGGATCAGCCCTACTCCACTTCCACATGCGTTGGACGAGCAATCTACGTAGAGTGTCTAGGTGAATAGCGTATCTGTTTGGAATGGATGAGGAGAATCCTTGTCTTCAGTGGGCACGGTGCACTTGATGATGAAATTAGTCAAAGCTTGACCCTTGATGGAAGGGTGAGGCTTGTATTGCATATCAAATTCGTCGAGTTTGACTGACCATGGTACCAGTCGACCAAATTACTAGGGCTTGTGTAATATTCTGCAAACATGGTTTATCGGTGAGCACAATGATTGAATGAGATTGGAAGTATGGTCGAAGCTTCCGAGCAGAGATGAGGAGTGCAAAGGCAAACTTCTCCGTGCTTGGGCAGCAAGTTTGGTTCCTTATAGAACCTTGATGACATAATAGATAGAGAGATACTTCTCGTTCTGTTCTCTAATAAGGACAACGTTAAATGCAGACTCAGCCATAACTATGTAGAGAAACATTCCTCTCCTACGAGCGGCCTGAGAAGAGAGGAGGTGACAATAATCTTCAAAGCATCAAATGAAGCTTGGCATTCTGTCGATTACTCAAAGTTCTTTATATTCTTCAAGGATTTGAAGAATGGTAGGCAGCGTTTGGCTGATTTGGAGAGGAATCGACTGAGCACGGCTATTCGCCCTGCTAACACTTGTATTTCTTTCACTCTCCTTAATGCGGCCATGTCTTGTATGGTCTCAATTTTTACGGGGTTGGCTTCAATGCCTCGATGTGAGACCATGAAGCAAAGAAATTTCCCTGAAGAGACTCCAAAGGCGTATTTGTTGGGTTAAGGCACATGCAATATTTGTGTAGGAGTTCAAAACACTCTTTGGGGTCAGCCATATGATCCTCTGCGTGTAGGCTATTGACGAGCATGCTGTCAACATAGACCTCCATATTTTTTTCCTAATAGAAGCTTAAAAATCTTGTTGACTAGCCTCTGGTTGGTGGCTTCGGCATTCTTTAGGCTGAACAACATGACTTTGTAGCAAAATAGGCCTTGGTTTGTTGCAGCACCTTTGCCATGTCATCTTCATGCATCCGGATCTAATTGTAGTCGGAGAAGATGTCCATGAAGCTGAGAAATTTGTGCCCAGATGTAACGTTTATCAAAGTATCCGTAGGTGGTAGAGGATAACTATCTTCAGGGCATACTCTGTTCATATTGGTGTAGTCAATACATATGCGCCATTTGCTGGTGCCTGGCTTAGGCACCATGACGACATTGGCCACCTACTCAGAATAGTCGATTTCTATGATGAAGCTAACTTCCAAGAGCTTTTCCACTTCCTTTTTAATTATTCCCTCTGTCCCTAAAAGATCGATTCATTTGACTTTGCACGTATATTAAGGATTTATGTTATATATTGTGTGTCTTTTCTATTTTACCCTTTAGAGAGAGGGGAAAGAGTGGACCATGAGAGAGAAAATTGGTTAGTAGAGTGTTAAATGTGGAGAGAGAAATAGAATAAAAAAGTGTAAAGTGGTAGGTCAGGAGAGAGAAAATGGGTTGGTAAAGAAATAAATGTGGTGAGAGAAATAAAATAAAAAAAAGTATAAAAAAGATAAATATGTAAAATACCTACATAATCTTTCCTAATTTAAAAGTGATCAATTTTTGTGAGACGGCTCAAAAAGAAAATATGATCAGTTGTTTAAGGACGAAGGGAGTATCATTTATCTCTCGGGTGCAAATGGACGCTTCTTTTGTTTGATCGACTTATGCTTGGGTCCGACAATAGGCGATGAACTATCATGGATTGATCTATTCCAGGCATGTCTGTTATGCTCCATGTGAAGACGTCTGTGTTGGACCAAAGGATGGAGATCAGCCGACTGTGACAATTCAGCTACATCGTGGAGCTTATTCGCAATTGATGCTCCTTGTTACCTTCTTCCAACAATATAGAGATGAGTTCTTTCACGGGTTCAGCATGATTCATGTTTTGTTCATCCCGTTGGTCTTTAATGGCCAGTGTCTCTTCGACTTTGCAAGATGCTAGGTAGCATTTGAGAGCCAATGTTTGGTCTCTTCTCAATGTGCATCTCTATTTGGCGTGGGGAATTTCATGGCTAAATAAGAATTTAAAGCGATCGCTTGCAACTTATTGAGGCCAGTTCATCCCAGTATACCATTGTAGGGCGACTTGACTTTGACTATGAGGAAGTCAATAATCTGTGTTGCTTGGAGGGGCGCAGTAGCAACGATGACTGTGAGTGGGATAATAACCTCGACCAAGGCAAATGCTCATGTGAAGCCATATAAGGGCGAGGATATCGGATTTACTCGATCCCTTAAAATCTCCATCTATGAGAATGCGTCCTCATAGATGATATAGGTTAAGCTCCCCGTGTTAACCAGGATGCGCTTAATATTATACGCATTAATTGTTAGGGTAATAACGATAGTGTCATCGTGAGGATTTCCCCCAGATCTGAGTCGTCAAAGCTTAGTGACATTGATGTTTTTGCTCGTTTGGCAGGGCCTTGAGTTAGGTTGACTTGTCAAGCGTAGGCTTTGTGGGAGGAGTTGGATAATCCCCTTGCACTCAGCCCCCCAAAGATAATGTTAATCGCTTGTAGATCTCTTGGGGGTGCTTCGTCTTGTTCCTCTGATTTCCTCCCCTCCTTCCACCTTGTTGTCGATTGTTTGTTTTATTGAACTACTTTAGAAACCTTTGGCAACAACATTCTTGATCTCGCGTTGGAGAAGCTTACACTCTTTTAGTTGTATGACCGTGATCTTTATGGAAGTGGCAATACAATTGGGGATCTCTCTTCTCAGCCAGCATCCTCATAGGCTTGGGCCACTTCATGATATTTTGGCCCTTGATTTGATTGAGGATGTGCTCATATGAGGCATTAAGACGAGTGAATGCACCTGAATGTGGTGCTCCTGAGCACTTCGAGTCGTTATCTAGAGCTCGATTGTCTGGTTGGTCTTTCCTCTTCTGTCCAGAATTAGTCTGCTCTTGAGGGAGCATCAAGTCCTCCTCTGCTCGGAGGTGCATTCCCGGCCTGACACCCCTAGACATTGTGGTGAAGGTCACCCCAAGTTCCAAGTGGTCAATAAAAAGCTTCTTCACGTTGAAGTGCGCATAGTAGGACTTCAAGGATTCCTTAGGTCTTTTTATTTTGGGAGAAAGGGCCGAGGAGTTCTTCCATTGCACTCGGCTCATCAAGAAATTGTCGAGGAAGGATTCAGCTAGCTGTGCCCAGCAAGAAATGAAGTAGGGTGGAATATATTGGAACCACATATGGGCTGCCCTTTTCAATGTTATTGAGAATGCTCATCACATAATGTGATCAGGGATGAGATGCAAATTCATGTGCAAGGTAATACGGGCTAGATGCTCCATAGGGTCCCCCGTGCCGTCGTATGACTCGCATGGGGCATATTGAAATTTGCTAGAGTAGGAAAAAGGTCTATCTCCTCTGCGAAAGGCCGCCCAATAATGACTGGAGTGGTAGTGTATCACTCAGAGCGGTGGTCCTTGGACCGTGCAAGAACATCCCGCCGAGTAGAGTGGGCTTCATAATAGCTTTCTTCTGGCCTCTTGTGCCAGGGATTGCAATGCTCATCATCAGAGTGCCACCCTCAGCCTGGTAAAAGAGGTCATCTTATTTATTTGGCACTGTGGAGCCTTCGTGCCTTGGGGGGAATGTGAGGCGTTGATGGACCAATTGTATCTAGGCGATGGTGATGCATTTCCTTAGAGGGTCTTAGAGGCTCTACTGGCGCAGATGGCTGCTCAGAGTACTGCTCTGCATCGTCTGGATAATGGAAAGCAAGTTAGCCTAACGGCTATGGCTGGTGGTCTCACAAAGGTAACGGCAGCAGTGGTTACATCAGCGGTAGAGGGTTCAGACGGGCCAGAGAGCTGGAATGAAGTATGAGAAACGGGATTCACTGGCAGAGGTAATGGCGTTCTCACGCTTGGGACACTGGCGATGACCTTCTGGTGACTGGCAGGCGGCAGTTGAGTGACTCCTCTGCGAGCTAGGTCTCGGAGCAAGGTTGGCGATGATGTTGAAGTGGTCTCATCGTCGAGGTTCATTTGCTAATCCAGCTCATGTGGACTAAGATTATGAGCCATGGTGTCTGTTACACAAGACTTCGATCCCACGGGTGCGGACGAAATCTGGGACAATTAACCATGATTGACTTGTGTAAAACTTGCACAACACAAACAACACTGGTGATTCGCCGAAAAGGTTTCTAGCAAAGAATCTCCGATACTAAAGCCACTGAAAGTGTTGAGAGAATGTACAAGAGTATCTTGGGTTGTGAAAGCATACCTCTTTCTCGTCTCCAGCTTCCTTTTTATAAGGATCATTAAAGAGTCAGTTATCCTTCTTTTTAATGGACAGTTACCAGATTTAATGGATACTTAGTACCCTTAATGAGAGAGTGGGAAAATGCCAATTCCCAGTGCTCCAAGAAAGGTGGAGTAATTTCATGGTCTTCTGGTAGCGACACATGTCGCTCTCCCATAGGGTGTGTATTTTTACCCATATCAAAGCTGTATAAAAAGGTTGTCCTAACCAACATCTCTAATGAGGCTTCGTTCTGCGCAAATTTCCTGAAATTGCGAGTAATACAAGTGACAATTCATTTATAACATCTTCACTTAAATCAATCGTAGTTGTGATTAAATTTGGTGGCTAATCTTATTATTTGTAACTTAAAACAAGCCTTCCATCTACAAAATCTTTTTTACCAACAACCATACAACTAGGAAAAGTAGGTATATTCTTTATAAGATGTTAATGTTGGTTTTTTTTTTTCATGTTATATGGTATCCACTAATACAACTTTCAAAGCATTATGATTAATTTTGTTAACTGACTCGAGCTTGACTCGAGTTACTCAGCTAGTCAAGAATAAAATTCAACACATTATGTTTCAAATTTGAGGGGAATGCTGCCGAGGTTAACCCTCCATGCGACATAGTCCCCTCAAATATTAGCCACTGTGTCGAGTTGATTCTTAGCATTCTTCAAGACAGTGCATTTGAGCTTTCCTATGTTGGGGTTTCATTCCATTGCTACAACATAGATAAGGTTTCTGCAATTCTAGGTGTTAATATTGTTTTATCTTCTTTGTGTGCCTGGAAAAAGGTTACTAAATTCGTACATGACTGCATAAAATACACGGGTGCTGATATCATGGGCATAATGCTATTTTAAAAATTGGTTTTCTTATCATAACGGAAAAAAAGAAATGAAAGGTATTTTCATATCGACTAATTTACAAATTTACTTTCACCAATGCTATCAGTTGCTTCCCACAATTCAACTTGCTTTGTCAGATTTGCCTTTCTTTCCAAAAGAGCTTGAAGGTCTGACAGATCATAAGGAAGAAGCAAGGTGCACGAACCTGTTTCTGCAGGACCCTTGACCATGGAATGCATCTTAAACTTCTTCTTTAACCCTTTTCCCGAGCAAATTAAAGACTCTGAGCATACTTCGACCACCCCTCCAGGAACAGTTGGTTGATATCTCAGAAGCTTCGTGTATTCGCATAACAGATGGAACATGTAGTCGTAGACATACTTCATTTTTAGCCCTTCTTGGATGAATTTGCTACCTGCCTTTCCAATTGCTTGTGCCTAGTCAAGTCAACCTAGTCAAGTCAACATGCACAGCGCCCGTTAGATCAAAAGTGGACACCAAGTGACCAGTTTTGCTCATGGCAAAAGTTCTACTGGGTGACATTTGTTCAAAGCTAGGAGATAAGGGGTGAGGGGGAGCGAGGGACGTCGCAATCAGGGCGGTGTTATGGATAAACATCTCGAGGACATCGAAATGTTTGTCGTCGATGATCATTTTGTCATTTTGAGGTATCTGTAACGTGCACTTTCTGCGTAGTCCACAAATATGCACTACAGTTTTCATACACAGTCAAAGTATATTATTGAACTTGATGCCACTAAATTACTTTTTACCAGTATATTCACCTTTTCAGCATGCTTGTTTCCCCAATCAACGGCAAATTTAATCGACCTACACTTATCATTCTCATTTATCGGCCAATAGTGGACTGTAGGTAGCAAACTTCTTGTGAAGAAATCGAAGTAATGTGGCACTATTAGTAGGCTCGCTGAATCACAGGCTAGAATATACTTTTCACTAACTGACCATGAAACTCCTTCAACGTAAATCTTGTATCTGCATATGGCATGGGTGCAAAATAACTAAATAAGTAAATAGAAAAACTGGTGATGGAAAGACCAACTTGGAATGAAAGCTAGGGAACATAAAAATGAACCAAATGTTGAGTAACAACCTGTGAGTGCATTGACTTGCTAAATCTGTATTTTTAAACCCTTCTTGACGGCGTTCACGCTTCCAGTCCTGCAAAGTGCTACTAGCACGATTAACATTATGAAGAAGGCAAAACGCTAACATGGATTTGTAGATTCGCTGGGCTGGAAACAGTTCTTGCAGTTGGACTTGTTAAGCAGACAGAGAAATTACTGCAAAATGCCATTTCCGCGCTTCTTTTGCCATTAAAGATGTATTAGCCCCGACATAAAATAGAACACTGAGAAATCATGAAACTTGAAAGAAAGTGAAGAGATAGGATCTTTCGGGGTTCAGCCACAAGACTACTTCCCGCGTTAGCATGTGTATGTGCAGTCGCATATGCTACTGAGTAGGTTGACGGTTTCGAGTATTATTTGAGGGGAACTTGACTTGTGTCATGAAAGTAAAAAAGGAAAACACTGTACGTTTGGGCATTGTTTATCATCTCCATGAAATCAAAAGAAAAGAGTTTCGATTTCGTTGTGAGGAGCTTCTGAGTGGTCATGCTTATGCTGATTTTGATCTTTTCAGAGAAACTTATTGCTACAATGACTTAATGAACATAACATAGTTTCGGTAATTTTAATGGTTTCATTACTAAAAAGAGAAGTTAACTTGAATGCATGGAAGGTTTGACTCTAGGAAAAAGGATGTAAATTACCAGCTTATAGATTCGAGCATTCCACTCCTGCTTTTCTGTGACATTGCATTTGACAAGGTCTTGTCTGACCGCACCTAGCTTTGTGTTCCCTTTCCAATAAGCATATGGTTCCCTTGCAATCCACTTCATTTTCATGTTGCCTTCTTGTAAATCCTTCTTCAAAATTTCCCATGGCTTTATGTTGAGCTCTGGCCTGAAATGAAGAAGACATGGCCACTCTTATCCAACCAACAAAGGCAATCATGGAATACATTGTGTGCCTTGATTTTCTCCAAGACACCGCAAGAATGAAAAATTATGCTATATGGCCTAAAGATTTTACTAAAAGTTGGAGATAAAAGCTATGGCTCACTTCTGTCTAAATTATTTAAACCTCAGTGATATGATATAGAAAACGTGAAAATGAGTGGAAAAGTTCTGGTGACATGACTCGAACTATCTATGTTGGCAGTAAATTTTGGATCGTCTAGCATTACTCCAGCAAAAGGCGTTAACAAAGGACATAGAAAATTTCTCGAAGTTTAGGCCTAAAAGTTGATTCCCAGTGATTGTCATGTTGAAAAGTACGCCAACCACTTCAGCGACGTGAAATAGGAACAACTTTTTAGCAACCAGCTACCCAATCCTTAGGACAAATAACCGGCCTACGTACAACAATATACAGTTGCTGCAGCTTGCAACTGCAGCTCATTTAATTTTCTGAACCAAGGGTGAGTGCAGAAGTGTTGGTAGTCCATCCTCTCGCTTATCAATGTATAAAAGTTCGGCGAGTCTCAGTTTCTAGGAAATTAAGACGTGAAACAAAGGAAATAACGGTCGGACTTTTTGTGATACTTAGAGGAATTGACTTCCATGATAAAAACTTAGAAATTCTAGTAATACTCAGGACTCGAAAGTAAATGCTTTACCAACCCCAAAAGGACCAGTCAGGGAAAACAATGTCCAGCGTCGAATAATCTCCACTGTAATGAAACAACGGTGGCAATTTCTTTGCCTCTGATCGTTTATAGTCACGCGTATGAATTACTGGCTTGTCACCACATTCGAACATTATATCCAAGTCCGGTAGCCTACCAGGATACAACCTAAGAAGCTGCAATATACCCCATACGGTGAACACATCCCTTGTTTGGAAAACCCATTTGTACTTGCTAACGTATACTCTTCCGTTCACTATATTCACTCTAATATGGGCTGCATATTTTGCTCTTTCTACCATTTCTCTAGTTATCCCCGTGCTTTTCCATGGCTTCAGATCTTCGTAAATCCATCGAAAATTCTCTGGGCATGCCTCGGATGATAAGTTGTTGCCTTTGTGTTGCACTATATGATTTTCAGGGCATGTGAAGGAGCAGTTAATTCCGGATGTTTGGGAGCTTTCGGAGGGTAAGATATCCTTTTGAAATGAAGTGCCTGTAAAAATTGACTGAAAAAGGACCATTAGAAACAAAATAAAACATTTTTCATGATGCAAGGCAATTTCCGTAACTGGAAATGAATTTTTGATGTCCAAACAATGTCATTACAAACAATATTCCCTAAAAATCTTGAAGGCATCGACATTCTTAAGCTAGAAGGGCATGTGCCACCCATATCAAATGTTAGTCCTTGAAGGCATTATCCATGTTAAAGTTGTGCGTTGCTGCATCGAGCGTTGGCCTTTCATCTTCTCTTGTGGTTCAAGAAGATGGCCTAGTAAGCCTTTCCAAGCACATTGACAAAAAAGAAGTTTATTTTTTTAACTCGTTTCACAAGCATTACACCGCACTTTATTCTACTTCATTTCATATTATAAGTAGGCACTTCTAACAAAGTACAAGTTCCAGCTTCTGGCCTCATAACCTAATACAATGAATCTGCGTACAGAGTATGAAATTCTGGAAAACTTGAAAATTCGAAGTGATAATACCTACTTCATTTACATATTACTCAAGCTTTAAAAGCCTGTAAAAGTCAAGGATTATTAGTCAATGTAGATGTAATGGAAATCGGTGGATACGCACTCGTTCCAAATTCAGCAGTACCCACGTGGTCCATTAGAGGCCGCCTGAGCTTGAGGGACATCCTCCCTCCCACTCCTTTTTGTGACTGGCCATATGCAGAAATCTTTTCTGTCTCTTTGTACAGCGACAGACGTCGACAGTTGAACTAACTGATGCTCCAAATATCATGTTGCAGGTTATGTTATTAAGCGAGACATCTTATTGAATTAAATTGGTGTTATTGTGAATGCTTAGCAAGGAAACCATTTAACAATAAACATGAGCACCAAAGTAACCGGCAGTTAGTTCATCTAGTAAAGCCCCTTAACAACTGTGCCGCTTGAGAACGCCAACACGAGTTGAATAAGGTGGCCAACGGCCCAGTAATTTTTTTGGAGAACGCATTATTTACCGGAAGAAAAGAAAAACTCTCCACTAACCATCTAACGGACCCAAAGGTTTAACCATGGACATCAAAGTTATTTCAGGACATGCTAAAAAAGAGAGCAAAGTTTCTCCAAAATACAGGGTAACGGAAATAGAAAAATGAGAAACAAAGGAAATTATGTAGATAATTAGCGACAAATGCGATAAAGACTTACAGCATTGATCCAGTAGGATGATATGACAGCGGCAACAAAGAGGATGACGAAGCACAATAAAACAGTCCTTGAAATTCCAATCTTCGCCGGCCGGTGATCATGTTCTCCCATGATATGTCTTCTTTTTATTCCATCATCGTCTAAAAGAAAGGAGGAGAACATTAACATGACCATTTTGTTAAGGAAACTTGGCAATATTTGATGAACAAATTTTGGCTCCTACTCGGATTATAAGAATCTTCCTTCAACCCCATGTATAGTGACAATTAATAGTCACTAAATATTTTTAATTGCTTTTCTCCTAACACTTTTAACGACAATTATTAGTAACACATTTTTAGCGTCACTAAATAAAAGTCACTAGAAACATTTAAAGATAATTTATTGTCGCTATATAGGGAGTACGAGAAAGATTCCTCCAACCGGGGTAGCAACCAAATTGTTTCCATATTTGATGCAACTACCCGTGCAATCTGCCCGAGTACCCAAATACGTGCTTCGTTCACCATGAAAGTAGGGGAGAAGACAGCAGAAGTTGACTGTTTACTCTTACTTTTTTTGGATTGGGAAGAAACTTTGCAAAAAGAAGTCCATAAGTGGTTTGAAATATGCCACTAAAACTCCGTTTGATTTTAAAAATTTGCCACAAAATGGTCCTACACTTTCCCAGCTTACTTTTAGTAACCTACAAAGCTGGAAGTTAAAGGCAAAGTCACATATTTTAAACACATCTACTGTTTGACTCATAAGAAAGCTGATTTTTGTTTTCTGTTTTGAAGAGTAATTATATTATTGCTCAATTAGGGTTTACATTTTGTTGATGGATGGCATGAATAAATGAGGAATCACTTCCATCGATGACTTAAATTCTTCTACACATCTGGCGTTTCCTGCTGGTTCATGTGTAACATTATTTCTCGTATGGCGTAAGGACTCAACACTGTTTAGAGAGGCTCTGTTTCCCGCTTGCATGATCTATAGTTTCACCTATCGAAGACTCGTTCCTCTCCTTGTAGCTTAAAGCTGAGACGATGTTAGCTCTATCTCCTTCCAATTCAATCATCTCAACGACCAGTGTTGTTGGAAACGTGGTGGCTTGACCAGTAGCTATTGCACATGCCTCTCCGTGCTCTGGCTCGTAAATGCCCTTAATGTTTGATAACCCTACATAAGAATTAACTTTCTCATCCCGAACAGCAACTCCAACTCCATGGATTCATTTTCCTTGAAGATTGCTGCGTCAAGTCCACTTCAAAGCTACCTGGCCGTGGTGGCTCCCATTTGTGCGGGACTGTCGTACTATTCTTGGCAAGTTGGGCATGTTCTTTTCGAAGTCATGTAAGAAACAATCTGCTCATGAGTAAAGGTCCAAAGCCGATGTTCCAAATCCAATAAAATGCGTCTCACTTCGGCTTTTACATTGAAACCAACATAGCACAATTACCATATCTAGATCTTCGTTGTTCATCTTTCTCCCATTTCTAATGATTTATTCGATAGCTCAATGATAGCAAAACCCACAAACACTTATTCGATATTTCAAAGATTTGGATGTTGGATATACTTGATGTTTGTCATCAATTTCACACTCTTTCGAAAGGTGATAAGCTGATTCACCTTATTTGCGGCATATAAAACCACTATAACAAGAAGGATCCTTAGCGATGGATTTTCCATCGCTAGAGACCCCCAAATTTGTCTGTAAAGGTTTCTACCGACGGAATTTAGATCCGTCGGTAAACGTCTGTTGGTAATAATCTCATCGCTAAAAGATTAGCCACAAATTTTGGTGAGCTGTTGGTAAAATCCTAGTTTTACTGACAGAATGAAATACCTGTATCGACAGAGTATTCCGTCGAAAACAGTGTTTTTCGTAATTTTTATATTTTTTACAAAGTAGTTAAAAAAAGATAATTAGAGATTGAAAATCCGTCGGTGAAAAAAAAGCCTTTTAGCAACATATTTTCGAATCTAAAAATCTCATCTGATTTGTTTGAAATACTTTTAGCAACGGAACTCTGTCGCTAAAAGTCCATCGGTAAAAGTTTAAAAAAAAAAAGGCTTTTTTTTCCTTCATTTTTATTAGTTTTAGAAAATTCAACCCTGTTTGCATCAACAATAACCCTAATTAACCAATCCATCGAAAATTTCATTCCTTAGGATAACATTTGTTCTTTACCAAATTTCAAGTAATACGAATAAGATTTAAGGCACCCACAACCAACACTCAATACTCAACTACCAAAAATTAGATAGTCACCAAATAAATAGATCACATTACAAATCTCAAAACAAAATTAAAATTTCATCGAAACAAAAAACATATAAACCAGGGCTTCAAAGCCTGCACAATATCTCCCAAGATAGGCATTCAAATCTGGTTGTGCCCCAGAAGAACATGTACATTCTACCCCCTGGTGCAAAAGCACATGTTTTAACTTTGTAACAAATTAAGTACTTATAAATGCAAATTCATAGTCTTAACAAACTCTAGGTTTTGTTACTAAGTAAGGACTAATATGTGTAAAAAATAAGGAACTTACCACTCCGGCCATGATGGTTGCCACTGCTCTAGCTGATGATTTTAGCTTGCTAATAGCAATTCATTGTAGTGCTAAATTCAATCTTCAATGATTTTAGGTGTTTTTCCACCCATTAAAGAGATATATAATGTAATTGTCAGTATATACATATTGTAAGAGTAGAATGTATGATAGTCATCGCTCAACAAAGAGAAATTGAATTTTGAACTTGAAAGACACTTGCCTAAGTTAAAGCTTCTAAACCCACTTAGTGATCATACACAAATTTTGCATGATGATTCACAACATACGTTTTTAGTGCTGAATTTTTCACAAGAAGGGAATGAACTTTAATATCATAAACCATAAGTAACACGTCTCTGAAATGTTCAATAGATGTGACCAAATAATCATCAATTTCACTTTGTAAGAGTATCACATGACTCAGTTGAAATATTATAGGATGCTAAAGAACAAGCATCAAGAGCATGTTACCTTAATTAAGTACATGTAATTGAAGCCATATCTTTCCGGTTTTGGCTAGAGTGATATCGACTGGACCCTATTTGCGCCACTGTGATGGTAGAAAACTTCAACAGGTAAACTAGTAGCAATTTAATAACATTCGTTGCTTTCATTGGGCAAAGTGTTTGGAACTAGAAAGGGACACAATTGCTTGTTTTGTGTCATTAATCTTCAACCAGATGTACCATGAGTCAGTCTATTCGATTAATGCGATCAGGTCCTCTCTTCCGTGGAGCATTACGAGTCCTGTTGTCCTTATAGTTAGTGCATCATTAATGGCCTTGATGTAATGCAAGTAAATAAAGATATCTGCAACCACGTGTTACATTGCCTTGGGGCTAATTACTTCTTTATTTACTTGATGTAATGCAAGTAAATAAAGATAACTAGAAAGGCTTCCGAGGATATGACTACAATACAAAGGTAAAATGGTCGAGCATGATTACAAATAAAATGGTCGAGCATGAAAAATATAGCAAATGAACTTTTAAACCGGGCATGAGTTGCACTTTCTCGGCTGGGTGGCTTTCATCAGTGAAATCCATAAGTGCTTTTGAGGAAGTTTATATAATTGCAAAGGAGCAATTTTTACTTGTATCGAGTATTATGAGGAACCACCACAAAAGTTTGAGTTCTATCCAAACTCTTTTAGTTGTTACTTAATTTCATCACCACCCCAAGATACTGCTCTTATTCGAACCTGTAAGCCGTAAATCAAATTTAGGGCTTGTATGGTTCACCATTTGAAATATTACGCCACCATAGTAATAATCGTAATCATCTGCGTAATGAGCGTGTTTGGTTCACCGTAATGTTGTAATGCAATGAAAAACTACGAGAAAGAAAATAATGTGCTCCCATAATTCTTTTTACATGTCTTTGGTGTACTGTTTTACTTTTTTATTTTTATATGTTTGGCCTATAGCTCAATTATTTTAAAGGCATAAAAGTGAATTTTTTATCAAGCTATTTAAAAAGCTTAAAATACAGATGTTGTTTAATCTATGTATAAAATCTTTAAGTGTATGGTCTAATACTGATGATTGAGAAGATAAAAGAAAATAATTCGGTAGCACCTCCTAATGATTTTTTGGGTTGTAGATGTTTATAAAAGTATTTAAAGATAGGGGTAACTATGAGATTAAAACACTCTTTTTCATTAAGAATTAAGACACAATCAAAAAGACACCTTTGGATGATAGAATGAGAAATCCCTCGTTGGGTGTGTCTCAGATGACGTCGTTATGTCCATTACGAGCTAAACAGTGACCCAAAGGCGTAATGTCACAATTATGGCACTGATTACGTCCTTAATGACCTAACCAGTAAGCCAAACAGACTCTTGGTTTTAATTTTAACAAGTTATTGGGAGCACGGATCGTTCTAAGGCTCGTTTGGTAGCAAAGGTTTTCATCGACAAGACGGTGTTGTTTTACACCACCACTTTCAGTCATCTTACGACCGTTAGTTTTGTCCGCTCCTTTGCTTTATCCAGCTCGTGGCCGCTACATATGATGGACCTCTCCAATGCCTCGTGGTAAAGTTATCTGAGGATGTCTATATATTCTTCCCAACCCCCTAGCTTCACGACCCAAGCTCTCCACATTTTGTCTATTGACTTTACACATCACTTTTCGGGCATTAGCAACCTTCTCGAGCTTGGTACAATTGTTTAAGTGATTTTCTAATTATTCGAGGTTTTGTTTATTTCTCTACTAAAACTAACCTATTTATGCTCAATTGTTTTTTTTCATTTTTTTTTTTTTTTGGGTTCTACATTGATGATATGACAATCGCAGGTAAGTGTAATGCAGCCATACATTCCCCAGCCGTAATACCCCAAACTAAATGTAAGTTTTTAGTGACAATTAATGAATTGGTAACAAGTGCACAATGCCCACGGGAATGTCCATGGAATTTTTATAAAACCATCTATCAGAAGGTATAGTTAAAAGATCATCAATGCCAAATAAAATGGATGTAATAGAATTTTGTTGAAACACAGTACATTCGATCTAACAAAATGGTTTTGCTGTATCGAGACCAATACCAATCCAACCCTTTTATTTGTGGGGTTTTAAGTGGGTGATCAATTTGGTTTTGTCATAATTTACTTATATTTGTGGTCAACCTAAGTAACTAAGACAAATAACGTAAATGGTAGACACATACAGGGATAATATAACACATGCTATAAAAAGAAAGTCGGAGGGCGGCTAGGGTTGTCACGATAAAGAGAAGCACAAAGAAAGAGGGGAAGAGGCTAGGGTTTGGAGAAAATGGAAGAAGTAAGATTTGTTGTTAAGGTAATTGTTCTACAGTTTTATCTTATTTTTTTGTTAAGACCCCGATTTTGCAACTTATTGATCAATATCGTACTCTCGGAATTGGCTCTTTGAAATGTTATGTGTAGATCACCATTATCATGAACTACGTCATATCTTGGGTACTCTCTCCAATAATTAAGTTTAGCTCCCCAAATCGTTGAAAATCAAAAAGGGTAAACACTACGGCTTTTCTAAGAAATTTTTGAGATGGGATAAGTAATGGTACTCTCCAAAATATTTTTGAAAGTTTTGCAGTAGTTTTATAATATTATGGAGAACCACATATATCATGTACTCTCACAGGCTAGTATTTTGAAAGGCTAGAAATAATTTACAATTTAACAGTGTCTTAACGACGGTTTTGATGTTTGGTTCTTATAATTGTTATGAGAGGCTTGAGATCAAACCTAGATGATTTTAGCAATTAAATTATCAGCTTTTAAAGACTAATATCAATTATTGTGGGTTCTAATACCTAGGTTGGGTTGATATAATTGAGTATCATGAGATTTGCTATGGTTAGATAAGTTGTCCTATTGATATATCATGATATGATATAGGTTATACAGAAGAACCTATTTAAGAGATTGGGTTTGCATGATTTAAGATAAAGAAAGTTTCCATTTATCTCGTTGGTTTTGAACGACTATGTCGTCGGTCGTTGAATCCCTTCGTATGTTGAATTTTGGTAATAAAGCTCCCTTCATCTTTAACTAGTATGCTTTTGGGTCAACATTTCTTCTACATATTGCGAGGAAAAGGTGAGAGATGAAAGAAGAGCAATTAATTCCACCTGGTACATAAATAAGAGAAGCAAGAGTTCACAGCCAACGAATCTATTAGGTCGTGATTTTTTTATATTTATAAAAGGGATAAGAACCCTGCCATTAGTATTAACGTCAACCATATAATACAAGGGAAGTGATTGGATTATATAAACATCCACAAGTAAGCTAATCTGACAGCAGTAAGTAAACGACTCGTATACACAATTAAGTAACTTGGAAGCTCCTCAAGCCATCGTACAATCCTACAGAGGCTGGAAAACTGACACCTCAACTCAATGTTGCAAAATAGCGTGATCCCGGGAAATAGTCCAATCTTCAGATACCAGAACAAAACAACTGCCTACAAAACAAGCTAATCTTTGAGCTTTTGCCAAACTTGCTTACTTCCGAGGCTAATAGAGCAGCACTGTGCAGCATCCAATCTATGAAGGAAATAAAAAAGAGCTGGGAAACTTTTTGTAGGAAGATCAACCTTTCCTTGACAATTGTGCCATCAAAGATCACCAATAAATAGCTTGATGTGTAAAAAATCATGATCCAAAACCCAAAACACAGGATAACTGAGAGGAATCACAGCAGCAAGGAATCTATCAATACAACAAACAGAGCACCCCAAGATACTGCTCTTATTCGTAACCTGTAAAGCCGTAAATCAAATTTAGGGCTTGTATGGTTCACCATTTGAAATATTACGCCACCATAGTAATAATCGTAATCATCTGCGTAATGAGCGTGTTTGGTTCACCGTAATGTTGTAATGCAATGAAAAACTACGAGAAAGAAAATAATGTGCTCCCATAATTCTTTTTACATGTCTTTGGTGTACTGTTTTACTTTTTTATTTTTATATGTTTGGCCTATAGCTCAATTATTTTAAAGGCATAAAAGTGAATTTTTTATCAAGCTATTTAAAAAGCTTAAAATACAGATGTTGTTTAATCTATGTATAAAATCTTTAAGTGTATGGTCTAATACTGAGAAGATAAAAGAAAATAATTCGGTAGCACCTCCTAATGATTTTTTGTGTTGTAGATGTTTATAAAAGTATTTAAAGATAGGGGTAAATATGAGATTAAAACACTCTTTTTCATTAAGAATTAAGACACAATCAAAAAGACACCTTTGGATGATAGAATGAGAAATCCCTCGTTGGGTGTGTCTCAGATGACGTCGTTATTTCCATTACGAGCTAACAGTGACCCAAAGGCGTAATGCCACAATTATGGCACTGATTACGTCCTTAATGACCTAAACAGTAAGCCAAACAGACTCTTGGTTTTAATTTTAACAAGTTATTGGGAGCACGGATCGTTCTAAGGCTCGTTTGGTAGCAAAGGTTTTCATCGACAAGACGGTGTTGTTTTACACCACCACTTTCAGTCATCTTACTACCGTTAGTTTTGTCCGCTCCTTTGCTTTATCCAGCTCGTGGCCGCTACATATGATGGACCTCTCCAATGCCTCGTGGTAAAGTTATCTGAGGATGTCTATATATTCTTCCCAACCCCCTAGCTTCACGGACCCAAGCTCTCCACATTTTGTCTATTGACTTTACACATCACTTTTCGGGCATTAGCAACCTTCTCGAGCTTGGTACAATTGTTTAAGTGATTTTCTAATTATTCAAGGTTTTGTTTATTTCTCTACTAAAACTAACCTATTTATGCTCAATTGTTTTTTTTCATTTTTTTTTTTGGTTCGGCATTGATGATATGACTATCGCAGGTAAGTGTAATGCAGCCATACATTCCCCAGCCGTAATACCCCAAACTAAATGTAAGTTTTTAGTGACAATTAATGAATTGGTAACAAGTGCACAATGCCCACGGGAATGTCCATGGAATTTTTATAAAACCATCTATCAGAAGGTATAGTTAAAAGATCATCAATGCCAAATAAAATGGATGTAATAGAATTTTGTTGAAACACAGTACATTCGATCTAACAAAATGGTTTTGATGTATCGAGACCAATACCAATCCAACCCTTTTATTTGTGGGCTTTTAAGTGGGTGATCAATTTGGTTTTGTCATAATTTACTTATATTTGTGGTCAACCTTAGTAACTAAGACAAATAACGTAAATGGTAGACACATACAGGGATAATATAACACATGCTATAAAAAGAAAGTCGGAGGGCGGCTAGGGTTGTCACGATAAAGGGAAGCACAAAGAAAGAGGGGAAGAGGCTAGGGTTTGGAGAAAATGGAAGAAGTAAGATTTGTTGTTAAGGTAATTGTTCTACAGTTTTATCTTATTTTTTTGTTAAGACCCCGATTTTGCAAGTTATTTATCAATATCGTACTCTTGGAACTGGCTCTTTGAAATGTTATGTGTAGATCACCATTATCATGAACTACGTCATATCTTGGGTACTCTCTCCAATAATTAAGTTTAGCTCCCCAAATCGTTGAAAATCAAAAAGGGTAAACACTACGGCTTTTCTAAGAAATTTTTGAGATGCGATAAGTAATGGTACTCTCCAAAATATTTTTGAAAGTTTTGCAGTAGTTTTATAATATTATGGAGAACCACATATATCATGTACTCTCACAGGCTAGTATTTTGAAAGGCTAGAAATAATTTACAATTTAACAGTGTCTTAACGACGGTTTTGATGTTTGGTTCTTATAATTGTTATGAGAGGCTTGAGATCAAACCTAGATGATTTTAGCAATTAAATTATCAGCTTTTAAAGACTAATATCAATTATTGTGGGTTCTAATACCTAGGTTGGGTTGATATAATTGAGTATCATGAGATTTGCTATGGTTAGATAAGTTGTCCTATTGATATATCATGATATGATATAGGTTATACAGAAGAACCTATTTAAGAGATTGGGTTTGCATGATTTAAGATAAAGAAAGTTTCCATTTATCTCGTTGGTTTTGAACGACTATGTCGTCGGTCGTTGAATCGCTTCGTATGTTGAATTTTGGTAATAAAGCTCCCTTCATCTTTAACTAGTATGCTTTTGGGTCAACATTTCTTCTACATATTGCGAGGAAAAGGTGAGAGATGAAAGAAGAGCAATTAATTCCACCTGGTACATAAATAAGAGAAGCAAGAGTTCACAGCCAACGAATCTATTAGGTCGTGATTTTTTTATATTTATAAAAGGGATAAGAACCCTGCCATTAGTATTAACGTCAACCATATAATACAAGGGAAGTGATTGGATTATATAAACATCCACAAGTAAGCTAATCTGACAGCAGTAAGTAAACGACTCGTATACACAATTAAGTAACTTGGAAGCTCCTCAAGCCATCGTACAATCCTACAGAGGCTGGAAAACTGACACCTCAACTCAATGTTGCAAAATAGCGTGATCCCGGGAAATAGTCCAATCTTCAGATACCAGAACAAAACAACTGCCTACAAAACAAGCTAATCTTTGAGCTTTTGCCAAACTTGCTTACTTCCGAGGCTAATAGAGCAGCACTGTGCAGCATCCAATCTATGAAGGAAATAAAAAAGAGCTGGGAAACTTTTTGTAGGAAGATCAACCTTTCCTTGACAATTGTGCCATCAAAGATCACCAATAAATAGCTTGATGTGTAAAAAATCATGATCCAAAACCCAAAACACAGGATAACTGAGAGGAATCACAGCAGCAAGGAATCTATCAATACAACAAACAGAGCACCCCAAGATACTGCTCTTATTCGTAACCTGTAAAGCCGTAAATCAAATTTAGGGCTTGTATGGTTCACCATTTGAAATATTACGCCACCATAGTAATAATCGTAATCATCTGCGTAATGAGCGTGTTTGGTTCACCGTAATGTTGTAATGCAATGAAAAACTACGAGAAAGAAAATAATGTGCTCCCATAATTCTTTTTACATGTCTTTGGTGTACTGTTTTACTTTTTTATTTTTATATGTTTGGCCTATAGCTCAATTATTTTAAAGGCATAAAAGTGAATTTTTTATCAAGCTATTTAAAAAGCTTAAAATACAGATGTTGTTTAATCTATGTATAAAATCTTTAAGTGTATGGTCTAATACTGAGAAGATAAAAGAAAATAATTCGGTAGCACCTCCTAATGATTTTTTGTGTTGTAGATGTTTATAAAAGTATTTAAAGATAGGGGTAAATATGAGATTAAAACACTCTTTTTCATTAAGAATTAAGACACAATCAAAAAGACACCTTTGGATGATAGAATGAGAAATCCCTCGTTGGGTGTGTCTCAGATGACGTCGTTATTTCCATTACGAGCTAACAGTGACCCAAAGGCGTAATGCCACAATTATGGCACTGATTACGTCCTTAATGACCTAAACAGTAAGCCAAACAGACTCTTGGTTTTAATTTTAACAAGTTATTGGGAGCACGGATCGTTCTAAGGCTCGTTTGGTAGCAAAGGTTTTCATCGACAAGACGGTGTTGTTTTACACCACCACTTTCAGTCATCTTACTACCGTTAGTTTTGTCCGCTCCTTTGCTTTATCCAGCTCGTGGCCGCTACATATGATGGACCTCTCCAATGCCTCGTGGTAAAGTTATCTGAGGATGTCTATATATTCTTCCCAACCCCCTAGCTTCACGGACCCAAGCTCTCCACATTTTGTCTATTGACTTTACACATCACTTTTCGGGCATTAGCAACCTTCTCGAGCTTGGTACAATTGTTTAAGTGATTTTCTAATTATTCGAGGTTTTGTTTATTTCTCTACTAAAACTAACCTATTTATGCTCAATTGTTTTTTTTCATTTTTTTTTTTGGTTCTGCATTGATGATATGACTATCGCAGGTAAGTGTAATGCAGCCATACATTCCCCAGCCGTAATACCCCAAACTAAATGTAAGTTTTTAGTGACAATTAATGAATTGGTAACAAGTGCACAATGCCCACGGGAATGTCCATGGAATTTTTATAAAACCATCTATCAGAAGGTATAGTTAAAAGATCATCAATGCCAAATAAAATGGATGTAATAGAATTTTGTTGAAACACAGTACATTCGATCTAACAAAATGGTTTTGCTGTATCGAGACCAATACCAATCCAACCCTTTTATTTGTGGGCTTTTAAGTGGGTGATCAATTTGGTTTTGTCATAATTTACTTATATTTGTGGTCAACCTTAGTAACTAAGACAAATAACGTAAATGGTAGACACATACAGGGATAATATAACACATGCTATAAAAAGAAAGTCGGAGGGCGGCTAGGGTTGTCACGATAAAGGGAAGCACAAAGAAAGAGGGGAAGAGGCTAGGGTTTGGAGAAAATGGAAGAAGTAAGATTTGTTGTTAAGGTAATTGTTCTACAGTTTTATCTTATTTTTTTGTTAAGACCCCGATTTTGCAAGTTATTTATCAATATCGTACTCTTGGAACTGGCTCTTTGAAATGTTATGTGTAGATCACCATTATCATGAACTACGTCATATCTTGGGTACTCTCTCCAATAATTAAGTTTAGCTCCCCAAATCGTTGAAAATCAAAAAGGGTAAACACTACGGCTTTTCTAAGAAATTTTTGAGATGCGATAAGTAATGGTACTCTCCAAAATATTTTTGAAAGTTTTGCAGTAGTTTTATAATATTATGGAGAACCACATATATCATGTACTCTCACAGGCTAGTATTTTGAAAGGCTAGAAATAATTTACAATTTAACAGTGTCTTAACGACGGTTTTGATGTTTGGTTCTTATAATTGTTATGAGAGGCTTGAGATCAAACCTAGATGATTTTAGCAATTAAATTATCAGCGTTTAAAGACTAATATCAATTATTGTGGGTTCTAATACCTAGGTTGGGTTGATATAATTGAGTATCATGAGATTTGCTATGGTTAGATAAGTTGTCCTATTGATATATCATGATATGATATAGGTTATACAGAAGAACCTATTTAAGAGATTGGGTTTGCATGATTTAAGATAAAGAAAGTTTCCATTTATCTCGTTGGTTTTGAACGACTATGTCGTCGGTCGTTGAATCGCTTCGTATGTTGAATTTTGGTAATAAAGCTCCCTTCATCTTTAACTAGTATGCTTTTGGGTCAACATTTCTTCTACATATTGCGAGGAAAAGGTGAGAGATGAAAGAAGAGCAATTAATTCCACCTGGTACATAAATAAGAGAAGCAAGAGTTCACAGCCAACGAATCTATTAGGTCGTGATTTTTTTATATTTATAAAAGGGATAAGAACCCTGCCATTAGTATTAACGTCAACCATATAATACAAGGGAAGTGATTGGATTATATAAACATCCACAAGTAAGCTAATCTGACAGCAGTAAGTAAACGACTCGTATACACAATTAAGTAACTTGGAAGCTCCTCAAGCCATCGTACAATCCTACAGAGGCTGGAAAACTGACACCTCAACTCAATGTTGCAAAATAGCGTGATCCAGGGAAATAGTCCAATCTTCAGATACCAGAACAAAACAACTGCCTACAAAACAAGCTAATCTTTGAGCTTTTGCCAAACTTGCTTACTTCCGAGAGGCTAATAGAGCAGCACTGTGCAGCATCCAATCTATAAAGGAAATAAAAAAGAGCTGGGAAACTTTTTGTAGGAAGATCAGCCTTCCTTGACAATTGTGCCATCAAAGATCACCAAAAAATAGCTTGATGTGTAAAAAATCATGATCCAAAACCCAAAACACAGGATAACTGAGAGGAATCACAGCAGCAAGCAATCTATCAATACAACAAACAGAGCATGCAAATGAGCCCACCCATGACCCTGTGTCATCAACTATTGCCATACCATTACCCACACATAATCGATCGGGCAACCAAACCTCACTAAGTCTAAATGAAATTGGCCTAACTACCAGATCGGGTAAAATACAAGAGCGTAGAAGTATGTTTCTGCATGTACCACATAAAGATCCTACTTCTTGGCCAATCATGGCATTGCCAGGTGGCAGGGACGTATGTAATGCATGTTTGTCTATAAAGGCTGACACATGTGACTGCCAAAAACTACGTATATGACCAATGACATAAAGTGGGAAAAAACTGGAAAGGCAGAACACCAGTTGATTGCATGCTAGCCAAATGCACCAAAGGGTACTCCACGATAATGAAGGTCTGAAAAGGAATGGCTTGAGAACACGAGCCAAACCAAGAGAAAGCAATGTTGAGCATCCAATCACAATCCAAGTTGCCCCCTAAAACATACAGGTGGCACCGCCTCATATTGTAGGAACAAATATGAGGCCGACTCATCATACTGAAGACATAAAGCGCATGATACAACTGCAGTAAGATTTCTACGATGCAAATCTACCCGAGTATGAAGGCAATCCCAAAGACATTGCCAGAGGAAAAACAAAAGCTTATGAGGAGCTTCAACTTCCACAGTAGCTGCCGAGCTTCCGTTGCCAGAAGATGATAAGCGGAACCTATAGTGAATTCCCATGTGACGTAGGTGCCCAATACCGTTGTTCTGGGTAGCCAAACCGTGACATATATAAGCCTTTTATGACCTGAACAACCGGTTCTAGCAGATGCGCTACTAAGTTGTTACTCAACCATCCCTGTCGATAATTTAGAACGTTTGTCACTTACCATTGTTGTGTGGAAGAGGATCGTAGATGGCCAATAGGTTGGCCATAATAGCCTGGAATCCAATTAGTATCCCAAAAACTAAATGAGGATGTTATGCTAACCTGATACCATAACCCTTTCAATAGTAAGTCTCGGCCAAACTGAATAATGTGCCAGCAGTATAAGAAGTTGCCCGCTAACTTACAATGAAGAAAATTGTAGTACTAACAATATTTTTCCAAGAAGACACGACTCAATAAGCTCTCAGTTTCCTTTAACATACGTGCCTCAACGTTGGCTAAGAGCACATGACTCATCCATTGGATGTTCCACAAACCCAATCCCCTTGATGTAAGTGTTGTAATAAGTGATTCCAAATAATCCAACAGAGATGACCAGCACTATTTGTGTGAGGCCAGAAGATGTTAGCAAATATACAGTGCACCTGATAGCAGAATGAAACATGAAAATGAAAAGGTGACATATAATGACTAAGCATTGGCCATAACACTGATTTAATCAAAGTTAGACGACCAGATCGGTTCAAGAGTAGGCCCATCCATCCCTGGCACTTACTACAAAGTCGATCAATCAACACAGATAGAATTTCCTTTTTTTTGGTCCACCCAGTCCAACTGAATCCCTAAATATTTACCCGAGCCCGGACGCATTTGAATAATGAACGTGTGTCGAGAAAAAAATGGGCATCGTCCATGAAGTGTTCATGCTAACATGAGGGTGAATTTCTCATAGTTGATCAATTGTCCTGACCGGTGACAATAACTCACTAAAGTATGTTGAAGGTAACGGCCCCAATCATACTTAAGTTGGAAAAATGGAAAGCTATCATCCATAAAATAAAAAAAAAGATGCAAAATAGGAGGAAAATGCCGAGACAACCCAATATCACTCAGTCTTCTTGAATTCATGCCAATGCTTAGATCAACAAATAATGATTTTGCACACAAGATGAAGAGGAATGGAGATAAGGAATCCCCTTGACGAAGTCCTGCTTTCTGAATTAGCAATGACCCTGGCCTGCCATTGACCAACACTGAATAGGACACAGTAAAAAAAACATTGCATAATCAACCTAATCCGACCCAAGGAAAAACTAAAAGTATGTAGCACTTGTTAAGAATACGATCATAGGCCTTATTCGTGTCCATTTTTAGAGCAGTCAGACTAACCTTTCCCTTATTCCGGATTCCAATAAAAGTCACTAACTCCTAGGATAGAAGAATATTATCCTAAATGTGTTTACCTGGAACAAACCTATTTTGAAATTGAGAAATGAAAATTTTCATAACAGAACGGAGCCGATAACTAAGACTTTGGAAATAAGTTTGTAGATGACATTACACAAACTAATGGGCCTAAAATCTGTAACCTATTCAGGATGTGTGTGTGTTTCTTTTTTTTTTTTTTTTTGGGAATGAGGACAATGGAAGTTTTTTCTCATTTCCATGAGCAATTTCCCAGAACGGAGGACAGACAAAACAGCTGAGACAACTGAGGTTCCCACCAAAGGCCACCATCCAGACTAGGGACTTTAAAGCCCCCAATCTATTTGAAAGAGAGATACAACTCATCGGCCAAAAGGGCCCATCCAGCAACTCCGATTGTTCAGGAGTTAACCTAACACTCAGATGTCTAAAGATCAAAAATGTGTTTGAGTTTCAATCGAGTGTTTCGAATACGGAGCTAGTGAATAAGCGACCAAAATATTCTTGGAACAAATAACAGATCTGTTGTTCATCCCGAGGCCAAACACACGCATAAGTGAGCAGAGTAGCTATTTGATTCCGCTGTCTGGGAATGTTGCTCATAGAATGAAAAAATCATGTGTTACAATTGCCAAATAAAAGCCACTGCTCTCCAATTTGGTGAGCCCAATACTACTCTTAACAGGCCAAGAGATGATCCAATTCTGCTCACAATATCCGATCATGGTGTTGTTTGATTACCGTTTTTTCATGTGCTTGGCCCATAGTAATAATTAACTGAGTATCCTCAATACAAGGCTAGATTTTTTATCGAAGTATTATTCCGGGTTTTTGTAGCTACTTCAAAAGAGTGATTATGCTGCACCAATTGAAACATAGGAGAGCTCGAGATCTGAGAACCCCATACCTTTTTGAACAAGCTGATAATAGGCTGGGTATCGTAGCAATATTTCCCCAAAATGAAAAGGCCTACCCTGACAACTACATACAAAGTTTCCATCTAACAAAATGGGAGCATGATCCGACGGGAAGATAGACAATTTTCTACCAGTAGCCGGAAGGAATAAGCTTTGTCATGAAGCATTGGCAAACACCCAATCGAGCACCTCACATGTACATGCACTTGTATCTCTGTTGTTAGTCCACGTATATTTCAGCCACTAATGTGAACAGAAATAAGTCTGAGGCTAAGAATAAATTCTTGAAAGTCCGAGCAGTTCAGAATCACATTCAAGTGAGGGCCGCATTCATCCACAATCGAAAGCACTTAATTGAAATCTCCTAACAGGAGCAGTACTTCTTGCACTGAGCCAAAAATGTGAGCTAGGTGCACCCACACACTCCTTCGAACAGACATGACAGGATGTCCATAAAAGAACCCCACATGCCATGAAAGGTGAAATTCATCTTCAACTCTTATCAATTAGGTCGTGATTTAGTGTGGGCAAGCTTTCAAAAAAGAAAGGTATCAATGCTGTCCGCCGAATTAACTATATATATATATATATATATATATATATATATATATATATATATATATATATATATATATATATATATATATATATATATATATATATATATATATATATATGTCATTGCCACATTTTGCATGCTTAGAGTTACACCATATAGCTATCCACATAGAATAAAATACAAGAAACAAGAGCTGGCAACATTATGCCGCGTGTCACAATCTCGTTTTCATGCACTATCTTATTTGTCGCTAAACTTAAAGCTCCTATACAATATTCATATGATGTTTGATTAAGTCGGTTTCGAATATATCGAACTTGTCTTGAAATGCATAAGTATAATTCACATAATTAAGTTAGAAAATACCACAAATATCGTGATTAACGTTTAGACATACTTATTTATGGTCATTCTAGGAGCGTGTATTCCATACACTGCGTGCTACTTACTTATGATGGTCTTTTAGTGATTGGCGATAAAACTAGTGTCAGCCTTCGAATATTCGTATCCTGCTCTAAGCGTCTAAGACATGACGATGATAGTTTCGAGCACTACAAGAAAATAGACTTTTAGCAACAGTTCATCGGTAGAAGTCCGTCGCTAAAGGTCCTTGTCAACGGAATGTTCCGTCTCTAAATATCTTTACTGACGAACTATAATCGACGAAAAAATCCATCGCTAAGGGTTATTTTCGAATTTATCCCGTAATTTTAAATGATCTTTAGTGACGGCAAAAAATCCGTTGCTAAAGGTGATTAAAATAAACAAACCCTACTTCTTTCTCTTTCTGTTGCCTATCTCTCTCTCTCACACACCCACGCTGACTTACAGCGCCCACCTCCCATGCCGTCCCGCCCCCACCCTCACCCCGCCTCCACCTCTTTGAATACACCACCCCGTTGCCCCCACACACCCGTCATCGGCATTTTCAAAGGGATACCCGGGGTCTACCGCATATCCACTTTTTTGACCGTCGGATCAGTCGTACGTTTGCAGACAAGCAAAAGACAATGGGCTTCGAGAAGATGATGTTCGCCAATCCCATTGTCGAGATGGACCGTATGACACACTCTCTCTCTCTCTCTCTCTCTCTCTCTCTCTCTCTCTTACACACGCACGCGCATGCGCGCGCACATTAATTTTCCTTCTTCTTTATTTTTGATCTCACATAAGATACATGGATCTGTCTTGTATTGTTTGATTCATTTCAGTGTTTAATCTGATGAGTAATTGATTAAGTAAATAAGTTCAGTGAGCAACTTTTTTATTATTACTCATGCGCGCGCACATTTATTTTCCTTCTTCTTTATTTTTGATCTCACATAAGATATGTGGATCTGTCTTGCTTGTATTGTTTGATTCATTTCAGTGTTTAATCTGATCAGTAATTGATTAAGTAAATAAGTTCAGTGAGCAACTTTTTTATTATTACTTTTAGTACTCCCCCACCTCGTTGGGTTTCTTCCCACCTTGATTTTTTGAATTATTGGGTTATATTTAGTAATTATGGATGTAATGCCCTGAATTTTTACAGGTGTACAAAATAATTACTGATTCGTTTCGAGCAACAGGATGATGATTTGAAGTGACAATTGGGATTGGCATTGTCGTGCTTGTAAGGTGTCGTCATGCCATTGTGACCCCTCGTGCTTATTGAGGAGTCAGTGTTGATAACTTCTCTAATCGATACCATGTGCTACCAGTCATCATCATGCTTGTAACGTGTCACTATACTATCGCTACATGTCGTACTTCGAGCCTCATTGTGCTTTACTTGGCCTTCTCGTGCTTACTAGGTGGCACAACCTTGTCTTGTCACCTTGTGCTTTGAGCATTGCCATGCTTTAATTAGCATTGTCGTACTTGCTAGGTGACATGATCTTGTCTCGCCACGTTGTTTCTTTCCACATACTGCTCCCTAGAAATTTCTATAAATAGCCATTTGATCTCTTTTCAAATTATTTTCAATTATTTTTTACTTTCGCATGTAGACAACGAGTGAGAAAATAAGTTTAGCCATGATTACAGAGGAAGGATGATAATTCCTTGGAGGATTTGTCTAAGTGGCTTCTTCATGATTTAGGTAAGAAAAATTTTATATCACTCTTTTTTTATGCCACATGGTTGTTTATTAACATTCGTCGTACTATTAAACAATATTGTCCTGAAATCCTGCTCAAATGTTTGTCTTGAGTATTAATAAATACCATGGTTTTACAATACATTTATCGCACGTGGCTTAAGTACTTTTGACCAATAACAGTGCTCTAGTAATTTGTCTACGTGCATGATACGTTCTAATTGTGATACAACTGAGCTTTGACAGATCCCTTTGAAAATTATGGAATTATATGATCGGTGTCTTGGGTCATCACAGTTGGTATCAGAACGATACCTAGACTTGAATTGCTTAGGTTAGCATAAGCCATGATAGGTTCATTGGCCTTGGGACAATTATAAGCTGAATTTTAAAGTTGTTAACTCATATTTCTGATAGGTGAATTTTGTAGACAAAATTCTTTTAAGGAAGGAAGAATGTAACGCCCCGAATTTTTGTCCAAAATAATTAGTGGTTCATTTCGAGCAACCACGATGATGATTTGAAGTGATAATTTGGATTGGCATTGTTGTGCTTGTTAGGTGTCATCATGCCATTGTGACACCTCGTGCTTATTGAGGAATCAATGTTCATAACTTCCCTAATCGATACCTTGTGCTACCGGTCATCGTCGTGCTTGTAACGTGTCAATATACTACCGCGAAAGTTGTCTTGGAACCTTGCCATGCTTTACTTGGCCTTGTCGTACTTGATAGGTGGCACAACCTTATCTTGTCACCTCGTGCTTCGAGCCTTATCGTGCTTTAGTTATCACTTTTGTGCTTGCTAGGTGACATGGCCTTGTCTTGCCACGTCGTATTTTTTTTCCATCTCATGCTCCCTAAACATTTCTATAAATAGTCATTTGATCTCTTTTCAAATTATTTTTAGTTATTTTTTACTTTCACAGGTAGACAGTGAGTGAAGAAGTTTAGCCATGATTATAGAGGAAGGATGATAATTCTTTGGAGGATTTGTATGAGTGGCTTCTTCATGATTTAGATAAGGAGAATTCCATATCATTCTTCTTTTATGCGACGTGATTGTTTCTTAACGTTCGTCATACTCTTAAACACTATTGTCTTAAAATCCTGCTCGAATGGTTGTCTTGAGCATTGATAAATACCTTGATTTTGAAATATGTTTGTGTGACGTGGCTTAAGTACTTAATGACCAATGACAGTGCTCCAGTGATTTATCTACATGCACGATATATTGTGATTGTGTTACAACTGAGTTCTGGCGAATCCCTTTAAGGATACCGAAAGCAAGATACTTAAGTGCTATGTTCAATGTGCAAACTGGATATGGAGTGGGTTTACTAATTATTCGGGGTATTAAGTCATAGTTGCGTTGAATGTTTGATTGTCTAATATTTTGATCCTGAATAATTTAACGTGTTGTGCTATGATTATTTCACTTATGGGCTATCCGCCTCACCCCCCCACCCTTTACTTTTCCAGTACAGATGATTATTTTGGTGAGATATGCAAGTAGGGATGTGAACAGCACTTGCAATTTGAAGTTTAGAAATATTTGTACCCTATTGATAGGACTTGTAATCTAAGTGGCGTTGCGTTGTAATTATTTTGAAAAATATGAAATTATTTGTAATGTATATGATCAGCGACTTGGGTTGTCACAGTGGACATTGAGCTCTATCCTACTTTTTTACCAGGGAGATGATACTTATTTAATCTATTGTCACTTGGATTAGACTCAGTTTGCATCTACTGTATTTTTCGGCAAAAAATCAAAGTGGACGAATTTGATGAAAGGGACGGAGTAGTAGTTTAGCTTGTCCAGTTTGTACACTTTTTCTCTCTATTTAGAAAGCGGTTCCGTTTCTTTTAAAGTATAGCAAGCCTCAATTTGATCTGCTTATTTGTTTAGAAAGCTAGTGGATTCTATTTCGTTTAAATGTTTGCTAGAGTCCATTTATTCAATGTGTTATATGTCTATCGCCTAAATTTTGTAGGACTTTTGTAGGTCAAAGCATGAACTTCAGGGCCATTATATAATCACATAGAGGATATGTTCTTTGCTTTTGAACTCTTTCTTCCTTTTAAGTATGTTTTTTTTCTTTTTTAAATTGAAAGTTATACTGGTTGTGCATGTCATCTTCTTGTTTGTTATTGTTTAAATGGTAAGGTAACAAGGGTAGGTTTCGGTTGCTTTCATGACCATTTATTCCATTTTATCTGTTTGCTGCATATGAAAATTCTGTAGCATTTTGCAATGTATTTGCCATGTATGCTTCTTTTAATTTTTTCCTCGCTCTTTTTAGAAAGAAGAAAATTACACTGCTTCACTCGATGTTATTTAAGGTCCTCATTTTTTAAGTCGTTCCATTTAGAGAGAGATTCACATGGTTTATCTATTCGAACGTCGGGGAGTACCTCTGCATTTACTGATGATACTCTTTAGTTGACTTAGATTGAATTTGAATATGATTTGTTGCAAAGGATGAACAGTGAAATGATGCTGTAAAAGAAATAGTTGAAATAGAACTCAGAGTTGACCACCCGATGAAACCTTTATTCAATGTATTTGCCATGTATTTGTTATTTCATTCAGGAGATAAAAAAAAGAGGTTCTTGGTATATATTTTTCAAGTTTCAATGAAACTTGTTATTTTATTTTTGAGATTTGTACGGTGTGACTTAAATCTTAGTTGTATTATTTTAAGTTGGTAAAGGATGATGCTAATTTACAAAATTAAATTGTTGTTGGATTGGTTGATTAAGTTTATTTTGATTTTTAAAAATAAGAATAAAAAAAACTTCTTCTTTTTTTTTTTTACTTTAACAAACAGAAGATAGACTTTTAGTGACGAAACTAATGTTGCTAAATACTTTCGCGACGGACTTTTAGCGAAAAAGTTCCATCGCTAAAAGTTATAAATAATAATAAAAAAGAAAGAAATCCTCGAGAAATTTAGAAATTAGAAATTAAAGCGCGATAGATGTTATTTTCCATTAATTATTTGCAAAGCAGTTGAAGTCTACATTAACTTATATTGAAATTAAGTCTGGGAAGAAAGAAACTCATATGGCCCGTGCTGAATGGGTTACTTAACAATCTTTCGTAATTGTGCACAGGTCAAACATGACGAGGACACGCTGCTGGAATTGCAATAAGAATTTTCCTTTGGTTCTTAGAGGGATTAATTAGCAAACGTGCGATGGTTATTTTTTTTTCATGAGTAATTATTAAAGTAGCTGAAATTTACGTTGATTAAATAATACTGTAATTAATATGGCCGAACCATGTTGAATGTTAGAGAAAGCAAATAGCGTGGGTTACTCTAAAAGTCTCTTCAATTGTGCACTTAAAGTTAATGGCCAAATGCTCTTGTGCCAAGGTCAAAGAGAACTTGAGCGATTAAAGTAGAAGGCGAGCCACGAAGATGGAAACTACTTGGGATTTTTTGAGACAAAAACCTTCGTTAGTTTGTTGCGTTCTAAACTAAATCAGTGATGATACTATTATCTTTGAAAACATACACTCCTTGTCATACTATTCTAGAAAGACACGATTAACGCAAGAAACAGAAAGTTCAATATAAGATTTGATGCCGCTCGCTTAGCATGTGCGTGAGAGGAAGGGTGTGTGTGTGTAAGAGAGAGAGAGAGAGAGAGAGAGTTGTAGGGTAGATGATATCAGCGAAAAAATCCAAATTCACTTGCAACAAGTTTTTAAGTAGTAAATGACCGATAAAGTGTGAGAAGCACACAAGCCAAAAATCACTTCCCGTGACAGGGCTTGTTGAGAATTTCAATCAGCGAAGATGGTAAGAACTACAACAGTGATTCTGGTGCAGTTATTTGACAAGTAAAAACTAAATTCGGAAGCAAAAATCATGGTGGATGAACAAAAAGTGGAGCTTTCCATCTCTCAGGTCTAGAAACCATCTTCCTCACTTGGGATGGGTACATGAGTCCTTACAATGAAGAAGTTCTCGAACATGAACCCAGCAAGCCCACCACCAATGAGAGGCCCAACCCAGTAAACCCAGTGATCGGTCCAGTCTCCACTGACGAGAGCAGGCCCAAATGCCCTCGCCGGGTTCATTGCGGCCCCGGAAAAAGCCCCGCCGGCCATGATGTTGGCCCCAACAACGAGCCCAGTGAGCAGGGGACCCAGCCCATCAAGAGCTCCCTTCTTGGGATCCACTATGGTAGCATAGACTGTGAAGAGCAAGGAGAATGTCAAAACAATCTCCAGGACCATCCCTTGTAAGGAGCCCACTCCACTTGTAAGTGATATTATTGGTGTAGTCTGCTCATGTTGAAATCACAAATTTAATTAGTGTCACAAATAACCGACTATTCAATCGATTGTTTCACGTTCGATTATGCTTTTTTCGTTTTTCATTCGTACACGTCTTTTACTCATTCTGATCTAACTACAAGCGAATGTACAGTATTAACCAAGAAATTATATATAGCGATAATAAATTATCTCTAAATATTTATAGTGACGTTAAAAAATACGGTTAAGAATTGTGACTGAAAGTATTAACTGAAAAGCTACTCACAATCATTAATTGTCGTTATATACGAGATTATAAGGACCCTGTAATCTGGATCATAACCAAAAAAAAATTTATCCTAATATCTGACCAAATGCCTAGTTTCTCAAGATTTTTGTTTATAAGCCGCGGGTTGATCGTGATTTGAGACAGACCACACTTTCGATAACTACCCTGTGGAGGCAGCCGAATCAAAGGATTTTTCAGCAAGGCGCAGAGACCTAATGATCTTGTTCTCGAGGAGATGACCAACCTCATAAGATGGAGAGTGATGAGATGAAACATAGTCATAATTAATACTGTAGCATCTTAAGTGGTCTATGCAAAATTGGGGTTTTTGTCCAAAATGAAAAGATAAACTTTACACAAAATTCGGGTTCTTTTATATATATATATAGTTTAGTATAAACTTTTGTGACTTGATTAACTAGGCATTAGGCTGACCAGTCCTCCGGTAACATAGGTGAGCACTGCACAAGCGGCAACAGAAGCTAAGCACTGATCAATCCAGTACAGTATGGATCGGAAGACGGTGATATGGCCGCCGACGCACAGCGCCAGGGTGACGGCAGGGTTGATATGCCCGCCGCATATGCGGAATCCAGCCGATATCATCACTGCCACCACCAGTGCATGTGCCATTGCTACGAAAAACAGGTTGACCACTTCATTTCCAGTAAGCTTATCTGCAAGTGGAGAGATCATGGTAAACAAGCTTCATCATCAAAACTTTCTGACAAAGGATTTTCCGTTGCTCAAAAACCAATAACGTATTGATCTACGGGCATGGTACATGTCATAATCTGATAACTCTATGTGAATATTCAATAGTCGTGAGACACAGTGACGTATTTTTTCACTAACAACTAGGATTTGATCGGGGACAAGGTGCGGCATGTGGTGCCTTATTGAGGCTAGCTCACTCAGTCACTCCTGTTTACCAATTGACCAAAGTATAAAAATGCATTTATCCTTCGACATGTTAGACCTTGAGTTCGAGATTAAGATACCCTTCAATAATTACAATACAATATTGAGTTTTTTTTTCTCTAATTATTATATATCCAGTGAGAGAGACAAAAAAAGGAAATTGAACCTTGCACTCATTTTAATGGATGAATGTTCAAACTATAACTTTTGAAAGATCAAGATCAACGTAGTCAAAGACGATGGGTTCAACGTTGATTTTGCAAGTAGTCACCAAACACTAGTTCATGACAAAAATTTTCTGGAAAAAACCTTAAAGCTTAGCAAATAGGTGCAAAAAATTTGGCCACGTAACCTGGAAACTTACCGGTGGCCATGGCAGCTCCAACACCGGCAAACACAAAGAGAAATGTGCAAATGAACTCGACGATAAGTGCTCGAATGCATTCTGGCTGAGCTGCCTCACGGAAGGTGCCTAAGGCGATCCTTGCCATTTTCATTTCGCAACTTTCTTATGACAACACTCTGGCTTGGCCTTGCTTTATTTAGAGTGACGCATATATATATATAGGACTAGAGAAGAAGAGTGAATGAGGGATGCAAGATTGATTCCCTTGTGACTTTGTTTATCTACAGTATTGAGCCGAGGCTGCTTCAACTCTGTCATGGAACTATGGAGGCCACGTTGTGTGCAAGCATTTGTCGTAGGTTCTTGATCAAATTAGGACTTTACAAGTTGATTGCTAAAAGAAGAGTAATTTAATATGTACTTGGTCTATCATGGTAAACGCCGTCGTGGCGGAGGAATGTATAAAAAGTTTGTTCAATTACAAATCAGCTCGGAGAACATCTTTTTTGTTCCAAAAAATGGAGTTATTAATCGTTGATTTGGTATATCAATTTTCCCATCCTGTCTTGCGAATTTAATGTAATGATGTCTAGAAAACTAAAACTAAGAGATATTTAAAAAAGACGGCTCCTAATTTGAAGATAAGTTATCATATAGGACCTAACGACCGTATATGGTACCGTATATTCGGTTCAGATGCCATTTACATAGAGAGGCTTACATATTTTGCGTTGTACTACATTTGTTTTCGTGAAAATGTGTAAAGTAACAATGTTGTTTCCTTTTTTGTCAAGTGAAAAATGTTTCTGCATTAAAGTGAAAAGTACCTCTTATGTGTACAATTATAACAAAATATATTAGTTCTCATAATCACGTCATGGCCCTAGAATAACATGCGTGATCTTTTAATTTGGGGATAATACAACATGTATTAATGCGGATCGATTTTTTTTTAGGTGATACAACATGCTGTTTTTCAAATTTTTTAAAAATTTGAAAGTCAACAAATGATAGATTAAAGAGCCTATAAGAGTTTGACATGATGCGTCGTATGCAGAGTGATAAAATTATGTGGAAGAAGAAGAAGAAGAATGTGAGGATTCATTTCACGATGGGGTGCATATGGTATTCGAGATTCTTCCTTTTTTTTTGCAATCAGATCTCATCACCGGTCTGACTTCAAACAAGTTCCATGTTACTTAGGCTATATTTGAGGGGTTTAATATAATAAATTTTAAATCACCACTTGAGATCATTGAAAGAGAAACAGATAATGAAGAGTTAATCCTTCCCACAATAGTGCCCGTCGATCACCTATTAGTTAGGTGAAATGGAGTAGGGCATGTGTTGGAGGATATTTTCCTCCAATTTGCTACGCGGGCATCCCAGTGAATCCGCTTATATTTTCAGCTCCACCCTTAAAAAGATGTCCAAGTCATGGGTTATCACCTTGTGTGTGGATGGAACAACTAACCGTTCATGGATATACGCTTAAAGAATTAAAGGCAAACAACCAAAAAATGAGGGACCGTTTAAAAGCTAGGCCCAAAGATAAAAGACTAAAGCTGCAACTTATCAGAAAAAGAAATAACATTTTTTACATGTGGTTTTATACATAATTCAATTCAAAATGATATTGCGCATAGGCATACCAACTGACCTAATCAATAAGAAAATCAATTAGTTTACAAGTATGATTGTTGAAGAGTGCCAACATTGCCTAGTCATACTCGATTATTTAACCCTCCCAGGTGCAAGTGACATCCTCACCATACCGGACAAAGCTTTTGAGGTGTCACCTTTAAATTTGACCTTGATTATTTTATTAGTACATTTGTTTTCTCTAATCATAATGCGGATTTACAACGTTTATGGAAGTCAACCATGTGCATGTTCTATATCCTAGTTTTGGTTCGGATTTCCTAACGCAACAACAAGAAGTATATTTTTTGGGAGAAGCTGAGAATTATTTTAGAAAAGAAGAGAATCATTAACTAATTAAATATACTTCGCCTGCACAAATGAGTAGGAATAGATAAAAGTATAATTTTCCGAAAACCTACTTGGAGTACCAATCAATTGTGGTGCATGGTAGATGGTGACGGAAATAGGAAGTGGCATAAGAGGACAGATGCTCACCTGCTGCATTTGAAACCTCCTATTTTCACTCTACATACAATCAGAATTCAATTCACTTTTAGTTCAAGAAGGGGGGAAGAGGGAGGGGTGGGGGTGGGTTACACTATTCTAGCTAGTTTGGATTTTGTTCAAATTTATTGTGATCCCTTTTTTTAAAATAAAAAAAAGGACCGCTCCATGGCACGTTGTTGTAATTGGTTTAACACAACATGTATTAATGCGGATCAATTTTTTTGAGGCAATACAACATGCTTTTTTTCAATTTTTTTATCAAAATTTGAAAGTCAACAAATGATAGATTAAAGAGCCTATAAGAGTTTGACATGATGCGTTATACGCAAAGTGATAAAATTATGTGGAAAAAGAAGAAGAAAAAGAAGACGAAGAAGAATGTGAGGGTTCATTCCACGATGGGTGCATATGGTATTCGAGATTCTTCTTTCTTAGGGTGAGAAGGATGCAAAAATTATCCCTCCCTGCCTACAACAGAAGAATAAAAGGTAAATTGCACTTTTTGCTATTTAATTTTTCACCAAGTTTTTAACCGGCCCCTCATACTTGGGTTGTTTGTTTTCAATTCTTTAAGTTTATGAGCGTGAAATATTTTAGCCATTCGTCATTGACCTAATCATAACTAGGACGCACGCGTAGCAAATTTAAGGAATGATCAGCAATCAGATCTCATCATCGGTCTCACTTCAAACAAGTTCCATGTTACTTAGGCTAGATTTGAGGGGTTTAATATAATAAATTTTAAATCACCTCTTGAGATCATTGAAAGAGAAACAGATAATGAAGAGTTAATCCTTCCCACAATAGTGCCCGTCGATCACCTATTAGTTAGGTGAAATGGAGTAGGGCATGTGTTGGAGGATATTTTCCTCCAATTTGCTACGCGGGCATCCCAGTGAATCCGCTTATATTTTCAGCTCCACCCTTAAAAAGATGTCCAAGTCATGGGTTATCACCTTGTGTGTGGATGGAACGACTAACCGTTCATGGATATACACTTAAAGAATTAAAGGCAAACAACCAAAAAATGAGGGACCGTTTAAAAGCTAGGCCCAAAGATAAAAGACTAAAGCTGCAACTTATCAGAAAAAGAAATAACATTTTTTACATGTGGTTTTATAAATAATTCAATTCAAAATGATATTACGCATAGGCATACCGACTGACCTAATCAATAAGAAAATCAATTAGTTTACAAGTATGATTGTTGAAGTGTGCCAACATTGCCTAGTCATACTCGATTATTTAACCCTCCCCAGGTGCAAGTGACATCCTCACCATACCGGACAAAGCTTTTGAGGTGTCACCTTTAGATTTGACCTTGATTATTTTATTAGTACATTTGTTTTCTCTAATCATAATGCGGATTTACAACGTTTATGGAAGTCAACCATGTGCATGTTCTATATCCTAGATTTGGTTCGGATTTCCTAACGCAACAACAAGAAGTATATTTTTTGGGAGAAGCTGAGAATTATTTTAGAAAAGAAGAGAATCATTAACTGATTAAATATACTTCGCCTGCACAAATGAGTAGGAATAGATAAAGTATAATTTTCCAAAAACCTACTTGGAGTACCAATCAATTGTGGTGCATGGTAGATGGTGACGGAAATAGGAAGTGGCATAAGAGGACAGATGCTCACCTGCTGCATTTGAAACCTCCTATTTTCACTCTACATACAATCAGAATTCAATTCACTTTTAGTTCAAGAAGGGGGGAAGAGGGAGGGGTGGGGGTGGGTTACACTATTCTAGCTAGTTTGGATTTTGTTCAAATTTATTGTGATCCCTTTTTTAAAAATAAAAAAAAAGGACCACTCCATGGCACATTGTTGTAATTGGTTTAACACAACATGTATTAATGCGGATCAATTTTTTTGAGGCAATACAACATGCTTTTTTTCAATTTTTTTTTTATCAAAATTTGAAAGTCAACAAATGATAGATTAAAGAGCCTATAAGAGTTTGACATGATGCGTTAGACGCATAGTGATAAAATTATGTGGAAAAAGAAGAAGAAAAGGAAGACGAAGAAGAAGAATGTGAGGGTTCATTCCACGATGGGTGCATATGGTATTTGAGATTCTTCTTTCTTGGGGGGAGAGGGATGCAAAAATTATCCCTCCCTGCCTACAACAGAAGAATAAAAGGTAAATTGCACTTTTTGCTATTTAATTTTTCACCAAGTTTTTAACCGGCCCCTCATACTTGGGTTGTTTGTTTTCAATTCTTTAAGTTTATAAGCGTGAAACATTTTAGCCATTCGTCATTGACCTAATCATAACTAGGACGCACGCGTAGCAAATTTAAGGAATGATCAGCAATCGGATCTCATCATCAGTCTGACTTCAAACAAGTTCCATGTTACTTAGGCTAGATTTGAGGGGTTTAATATAATAAATTTTAAATCACCTCTTGAGATCATTGAAAGAGAAACAGATAATGAAGAGTTAATCCTTCCCACAATAGTGCCCGTCGATCACCTATTAGTTATGTGAAATGGAGTAGGGCATGTGTTGGAGGATATTTTCCTCCAATTTTCTACGCAGGCATCCCAATGATTGCTTATATGTTCAGCTCCACCCTTGAAAAGATGTCCACATCATGGGTTATCACCTTGTGTGTGGATGGAACGACTAACCGTTCATGGATATACACTTAAAGAATTAAAGGCAAACAACCAAAAAATGAGGGACCGTTTAAAAGCTAGGCCCAAAGATAAAAGACTAAAGCTGCAACTTATTAGAAAAAGAAATAACATTTTTTACATGTGGTTTTATAAATAATTCAATTCAAAATGATATTACGCATAGGCATACCGACTGACCTAATCAATAAGAAAATCAATTAGTTTACAAGTATGATTGTTGAAGAGTGCCAACATTGCCTAGTCATACTCGATTATTTAACCCTCCCAGGTGCAAGTGACATCCTCACCATACCGGACAAAGCTTTTGAGGTGTCACCTTTAGATTTGACCTTGATTATTTTATTAGTACATTTGTTTTCTCTAGTCATAATGCGGATTTACAACGTTTATGGAAGTCAACCATGTGCATGTTCTATATCCTAGTTTTGGTTCGGATTTCCTAACGCAACAACAAGAAGTACAATTTTTGGGAGAAGCTGAGAATTATTTTAGAAAAGAAGAGAATCATTAACTGATTAAATATACTTCGCCTGCACAAATGAGTAGGAGTAGATAAAAGTATAATTTTCCAAAAACCTACTTGGAGTACCAATCAACTGTGGTGCGTGGTAGATGGTGACGGAAATAGGAAGTGGCATAAGAGGACAGATGCTCACCTGCTACATTTGAAACCTCCTATTTTCACTCTACATACAATCAGAATTCAATTCACTTTTAGTTCAAGAAGGGGGGAAGAGGGAGGGGTGGGGGTGGGTTAGACTATTTTAGCTAGTTTGGATTTTGTTCAAATTTATTGTGATCCCTTTTAAAAAAAAAAAGGACCTCTCCATGGCACGTTGTTGTAATTAGTTTGCAAACACCCCCTCCCCCCCCCCCCCCCCCCCAACCCAAACAACAACCTTCATTTTTGGAATTATATAGGTCCCTTGGAAAACTTGATGGTTTTTTGTACCTTTTATACTCTGTGCTAGTGAGTCATGGGATGTCATGTTAGTATCAACTTATTGGAAACTTATCTATGCAATTCTCTAATTTATCACACAAAAAAAAAGAGGTTTGTATAGTTGTATTAACAGCTCCAATTTTGAGAGATGAAGTTGGGGAAAATCCTAGATGAGCAAGCATTTTCACCTACCATTTTGTAATAATCCTTTAATTTAAAGGTGTTTAAGAGTTGAGGCTTACCATTGCCATTCTTAGTACTTTGGGACGATATCACTTATGACTTTGAATTTAGAGATAAATTAAAGCTGAGGAGAATGTTTTGCGTTAAAATTACTTATGTTCGTTGATCAGACGAAATGGGCAGGGTGTTAAAAATTTGCATAAAAGGACATGAATAACCTCCCCCCTCCCCATCTATGCAATTCTCTTATTTATCCACAAAAAAAAAGGGTTCGGGTAGTTGTATTAACGACCCAAATTTTGAGAGATGAAGATGCGGAAAATCGTAAGTGAGCTACAACTTCACCTACCATTTTGCCACAATCCTTTAATGGTACTTAAAAACTGCGACTTATCATTGCCATTACTTTGTGATAGTATCACTTATGACCTTAAATTTAAGGGTAAATTAGACTCGAGGACAATATTTTTTTGTTAATATCACTTATGTCTTTTTACCAGACGAAATGGGCACAGCATTAAAATTTTGCATGAAAGGACGTGATTCCCCCCTTACCCTACCTTTCCCTCCCCTCCCCTCATTCTCGGTTGTTCACTCAGCATCGCCAGACCGCCACTGCGAGTCAGGGCCACAACGATATACAGCCCACAACCAGCACCACCTCGCAACCACCTACAGCCAACGACAACACCACCCCAACACCCTCTAGCATCTTCTAACACCTTTCTCTCATACTTTGATCACCACTACCAAATCTCCCTACCCCCTTCAACTCCAACCACCATCATGGCACCACTGCAAATCCACCGACCACAACCACTGTACCACCCCAGCACCACCAACCATCATGGCACCTTCACAATTGACCCACGACCACCATACTTTAGAATCCAATAAATATGGCCCAAAAATTTACCAAATATGCTCCATTCAATGCCAACCCCACCATGACAGACAGACAGCACCACGGGACACCATGATGGCACCACCACGACAAATACACAAGCATCTCTAGTGCCACCACAACACCATCACCACGGACCACCGGTAACAGCAGCAGCCACGATCCTCCACCATCACAATCGTATTTAGGACTGCTAAGAAGAAAGAAGAGAAATGATGGGGAAGAGAAAGAGATGAGAGAATAGAAGAGAGAGAGATACGCATAAAATATGAATATAGTGCCAAAGTACGTATATAGAGTAATATTAGTATCTGACATAACTCAAACATAAAGTCCCAATAATTGGGGGACACCCGGTAATCCCAGTCAAACTTGATCAAATTATGAGATTGATAATTACTTTATTAGGATTCTATTCCCAACCTACTCTGGTCGCACCCAAAGGCCCACTGAGAGTCCCATTTTGTGCGACACATCGACACAGGCAACAGTCAATATTCAACAATTACAACCGGTCAAAACATGCAGCTTAAGTCACGTGCACTCTTCACTTTTTCTATGTTACTTCGTCACTAAGAAGTTTATTTTTGCACGACGCCTCATCGTGCTTCGACCGTCATATGTCGCATCACCCATCAAAGTGCCTTGGCACTTGCCTAAGGAGGTTGGCCTTGGCCTTCCCCTTGGGGTCGGCCTCGACCTTGGCCCGACCTTGGCCTCCCTTTGGGGTCAACCTTGGCCTTCCCCTTGGCCTTCCCACATGAGGGGGCCTTGGCCTTCCCATCAAGGGTTGGCCTTTGGCCTCCCCCCTTAGCACCTTCACTACTCTTCAAAGGAACATGCCTCATCTGCGACACCTATCACCCGCGTCCGCATGCCAACTCCGCGATGTTTGTCGTCTGTTGCCCAGGCATCATCTCTGCGACGCTCGTCGCCCGTTGCCTATGCGTCATATCCATAATGCTCATCGCTGGCACTCAAGCACCATCTCCGAGACCCCTGTCGCCCCCGCCGGTGAGCCGTCTCCGCGACCCTTATCACCCGTGCTCGTGCACCATCTCCGCCACTCCCGTCACCCAGGTTCCATCTCTACGACGCTCATCACCCGACGCCGTCTCTGCTACCCCCATCGCCCATGCCCAGGTTCCGTCTCCGTGACCCCCATCGCCAGCGCTCGTAAGCCTTTTCTAACACTCTACTGGGCCCACGCACTGTATCACTCATACAGTCGTGCCCCCTGCCTTCCTGTCTCACTATAGTGCCCCTAGAACCTTACACACTCCGCCACGCCCATGCGTCGCACCACTGATACAGTCCCGCCCCCTAGCTCTCTATCACACTACCGCGCCTCAGGTACCATGTACACTCTGTCGCTCCCATGCGCTGCGCTGCTAATACAGTCATGCCCCCAATCTCGTTGTCACACTACCACACACCTTGCGTTGGTCCATCCTTTCACCACACAATGTGCACCTTGCCCTGATCGTATAAAATACTTTGACCCACTCTCCAGAGTATATAGCTTCGGGCGGGGATAGGCGGTTCCTCCGGGATACTATCTCTACCAAGGAGCATTTTAACTCCCCTTTCGTAAGGTAGACGGCTCCTCCAGGATGCTACCTCAACCCGTCGGGTAAACATCTTCTCCAGGATTCTACCTTGACGCACTCTGAGTGCTCCAGCATAAGGACTCACCCAAGGGATAAGCTCGCTCTTTAAGACACTATCTCCGCTAGGAAGCTTTCCAACCCCCCTTCCGCTAGGTAAATGGATCCTCCAGGATGCTACCTAGGCCCGTCGGGTAGACGGCTCCTCCGAGATGCTACCTTGATGCGGTACAAGGACTCACCCACGAAATAGTTAATTCTTTCGAGACATTATCTACACCACAGTGTCTTTATAACTGGCTTACGTGCTCCGGCACTGGGGGCTTGCATCGGCACCCCTAGGGACTATGACCCCTAGGTCACTCTGAGATAGGAACAAGTCTTCGGAGGGCATCGTACCTAGTTCTCTTGATAGTTAGGCGTCGGGTCTTCCCCACCGCTGCCAGGACTATAGGACTCTGCAAGGGCTTGGATTGGTGGCTAGATCAAGAGGATTCTCTGGCCACACCGGCGCTGTGGGAGCCAATCTTTCCAGACAGACAGTGGCATTGTGCAGGACAGGCAGAGTGAATATACAATTCGACAGTCCGTGGAGTACCGGAAGCTATGGACCCCTCGATGACGTGTCACTTTCGGGGAGCGCCACATGTTAATTGCTGACATCATCATCCCAACCTCTATAAATAAAGGTCTTGAGAATTAATTTGAGGACTGAAACATTTTCTCTTTCTCACTCTAGAATTCTATAGAGAAAAATATACAGGACCTTGACTCTGGACCTAAGCATCAGACTATGACTGTCTTCGTGTATTCACCCTATGTCATCACTCTTGCAGTACTGTCACCCTCAGGCTCTGTCTGAGAAGTCCTTGGTCTCTGCCTTTGCTCCATCCTTGGTGTGTCCCACATCACTCTACTTAGAATCTGACTCGGACTGGTTTTCTTATGGCACCTCCACGTCTACTGCGGGGGTGAGAAGAGGGAAGAGGGGCTGAGGCAGAGGGGGAAGGGAGGCCGAGGCCAAAGTGGTGGCCGAAGGTGGGGAAAGAAGAAGAGATGAGAGAGAAGCTCAACGGTGGCGGCAGCGGTGCGAGGCTAGAGGGAATGAAGGACGGGGAGAGGAGAGAGGTAGGGCCAAAAAGGGGTAGCCGGCGGTCGGGGTGATGGGGCATAGGGCTGTCGGCCGAAGGGCAAGGCCAAGGGGCGGTGGCAGCACAAAAAAAGGGGGTGACAGGGTAAGAAAGAGATAGAGATTAGGGTTTTTTGGGTAGAATTAGGGTTTAAATGGGACGCGGGTAAGGTTTCACGTAGGGTTGGGTTCGAGTTAAAGGGTTGGGTGTGAGACAGAGAGAGAAAATGGGCACGCGGGTTGGGCGGGTTTCGGGCACACGCGAGCTGCCCACCTGTTTGTGTTTTGAATTTTGAATTTTTTTTTGCTTTTGCTTTGCCCAAGGAAGAAGATAGAAGGATGGGATGGGGGGAATGAATGATAATTATTTGGTGAGAGATAGAGAAAAGTTGTGGGGAAAGAGTGATGGCGTTTTGAGGAAAATATAGTGTTGGAATGTAAGAGGGAGAGTGAATGAAGATAGAGAGAGTGATGTGAGCATGAATGTTGGGAGTATGTGGGGAAGATGAAGAAAAAAAATTCTAAGTGTTGGAAGGAGCATAGGATGGAAGGTGGTCAAAAATTTTGTTAAAAATTTTTCTAAGTGTTGAAATGAGGATGAGAGGGATGAGGGACTACATGGAAGAAAAATTTTGAAATTTTTTTCTAAATCCCAGAAAAGGGAGAGTGGAGTTCGGGCAAGGGTGCCGAAGGAGGCCGCTGAGGGTGGCGACCCAGCTCCAAAAAACAAATTTTTTTTAAGTGTCAAAAAAATGGATAAGGGTTGGTGATGCGACCAAATGAGTGCCGAGGGCAGGGGAGGGTCAGCGAGAAATGTTACATGCATACCTGGCAAGGGTAGTCGTGAGGCCTGAGGGGATGTCAACTGACAAAGTTGAGACATAGTAGCATGGCTCGAGCAACCCCACACACCACGTACCAAGTCACTATGGAATGTGAGGCAAAAAGGGGTAAGAAAGGGATGAAGCCCCCAAGGGAGTGGGTGATGGTATCAAGGGTGGTGTCACTAGACTTGTCCAAGAGCAATGTAGCTTGAAAATTTTTTAACTCTGAAAAATATAACTTCATTGATAACTAAGATAGGAAACATGCCTTGGTACATGGGGATAGCGTACATGGAAACTTGCAAAATGAAAGAAAAAATTACAAGTATGGAAAATGCACTAAGGCAAGCCAAGGCTTGGTCGGGTGGGTCATATCTCTCGCACTTAGAGTTTGAGCTCTCCAGATGAAATCTTGTCAGCGAAGACAAACTTGAGGCCCATGCACCATTTAAGGTCGTGACCGAACTTCCGATGATAGGGGCAGTAGTTGGGATAGGCGAGGCCTTCCAAGGTAGGTTCAGATTTGGCATATGGAAAGGTTATGGTATTATTGTTGATCCAGGTCTCGAGGAGAGCTCTGACAGTCTTCAAGTCACATGGATATTCTGGGGCAGGCGTCGGCTGCCCTCTCTTGTCAGGGCACCCATTCTTTCCTTGTGATTGGCGCTTGTGTCTGTTGTCGTCGTCACTGGCTGCTTTTGCCGTCACAGCCAGGATAATATGAGTTTGGGGCTTTGGGGTCTTTGACGGGCCGACCGAGTCATAGGTGCGCCATGCAGTTTCCTTGAGATGTCCCCAAGACCGAAGCTAGAGGTTTTCAAGGTAGACCATGTAGGTGTCTTTCATGTTCTTGATACAAATGGGTACAAGGGTCTCATCCTTACTGAAGTCAGTGCACTCTAAGCACTTGTGATGAAATCGTGTAACATAGTCATTGATGTCTTCCCCAAGGTTCTGGCAGATTTTGGCAATGTCAACGATGGTCACACATTCCATTTCATAGTGAAACTTGTCAGGAAAGAGCTGAACCATGTCAGATCAGGAGTGGTAACTGTCAGGCATCTGGTGGTATCAAGAGTAGGCGAGGCTAGTTAAGGACTTATGAAATTCTTGAAGCGTCAAAGTGTTGTCCTCCCCGTAGTGCTCAGAGAGCCAGTAAACTAGTAAGGTGCTCGCAGGCGTTGCCCCCTTTGTCGTTGAACAGTGTGAAGGATGGTTGCTTGTACTTGACAGGGTAGGGCTTGGTAGCGAAGCTGCCAAAATAAGGAGCATGGCCTGACAGCTTAGAGATAGAGTGTGGTAAGGATGACTGCTTGAGACAGTGGAGGATGGCATCAAGGTCATGCTTAGTGACATACAAAGCATGCAAGAGTTTGTGCCCTGTCGGGATAATCCTGGCACCAGAGCCCCCAGACGGTGCAACCTGAGGCATTAAGAGGAGGACAATGGTATAGAGGGGTTGGTGGTTGGGAGTAACTTCTTGGGGTATGGTTTGCATAGAGGTAGTGCTAGTAGGAGGAGGTTGGCCGTCAGGAAGGGTCAACTGGAGCAAGTCAGGGGAATGGCTTGTGTTTAGGTTTTGGTTGGTTATGTTAGGGTTAGGCTCCATCTCAATTGATTCGTGAGTCTCTGAAGTACTTCGAGCAAGGATAAGGCGTGGCGCCACAGGCTAAGGTGCCGCGAGTCCTACTGTCGAGGGCACGGAGGATTAAGGCGGCGCTGGTCACGACACTAGGACCTGGGTAATGTCCAGAACTAGTACAAGACCTAAAGGTTGGATCTGAGTAGAAGGGGCCAACTCTAGAGCTTGGGATGACATGGGGTGAGCAACGGGCATAGGGTAGGGAGCTTTGAGGCCTTGAGAAATCGGCGACTGTGTGTCAAGACTTGGATTGATTTTTTGTTTCTAATATCACGGCCATGAGAGATTATTGGGAGTCTTGGAGTTCGATGATGGTAGGAGTAAGGTGTTGCATTATGGCATTGATGAACATGGCTACATTGAGTGCATCCATCCTGGGGGGAGCCTGGAGTTGGTTGTGGCTGGTCTTCTCTTGATCATCGAGGTGATGCTCCTCTTCAATGGCTGGGTTGAGGCTTTGGCTGTTAGTCCTAGTAGTCCTGCATTACTGAGGCATGGTTGCTCAGGTGCATCAAGAAAGGATGGAACTACACTGCGATGCTCACTTCCCCAACAGAGTCGCCAAAATGATGCCAAGGAAGTGGGTTCACAATTGACTTGGAGGTGCCACAAGAAATGCAGTCCGAGTCAGATGCCAAGTAGAGTGATGTGGGACACAGCAAGGATAGAGCAAGGGCAGAGACCAAGGGCTTCCCAGATAGAGCCTGAGGGTGGCAGTACTGCGAGGACAGAGTGAATACACGATCAAAGTCATAGTCTGATGCTTAGGTCCAGAGTCAAGGTCATGTATGTTTCTTTCTCTAGAATTCTAGAGTGAGAGAGTAAAAATATTCCAGTCCTCAAATGAATTCTCAAGACCTCTACTTATAGAGGTTGAGATGATAATGTCATCAACAGACATGTGGCGTTCCCCAAAAGTGACACGTCACTGAGGGATCCATAGCTGTCGATGCTCCACACACTATCGAATCGCATATTCACTCGGCATGTCCCGCACACTGTTGCTGTTTGTATGGAAAGACTGGCTCCCATAGCACCAGTGTAGCAAGAGAACCCCCTTGATCTAGCCACCAATCCAAGCCCTTGCAGAGTCCCACAGGCCTGGCAGCGGTGGGAAGACCCGACGCCCAACTGCCAAGCAAACTAGGCATGATGCCCTCCAAAGACTTGCTCCTATCTCAGAGTGACCCGGGTCATAGTCCCCAGGGTTACCGACGCATGCCCCCAGTGCCGAGCACGTAGGCCAGTCATGAAGACACCCTAGTGGAGACAGTGTCCCAAAGGAGTCACCTATCCCGCGGGTGAGTCCTTATGCCGAAGCACTCGGAGCACGTCAAGTAGCATCTCGGATGAGCCGTCTACCCGAGGGGCCGATGTAGTATCCCGGAAGAGCCATCTATCTGGCAGAAGGGGAGTCAGAAAGATCCCTGGCGGAGATAGTGTCTTAGAGAGCGACCCTATCCTACAAGTGAGTTCTTGTGCCGTAGCACTTGGAGCGCGTCGAGGTAACATCCTAGAGGAGCCGTCTACCTGACGGGCTGAGGTAGCATGTAAGAGGAGCCATCTACCTGGTGAAAGGGGAGTTGAAAGGCACTATGGCGGAAATACTATCCGGAGGAGTCGCCTATCCCCACGGGTGAGTCCGCCAGAGCACTTGGAGTGCGTCAAGGTAGCATTCTGGAAGAGCTGTCTACCTAACTGGTCGAGGTAGCATCCCGAAGGAGCCGTCTACCTGGCAGAAGGGGAGTTAAAAAGCTTCCTGGCGGAGATAGTGTCCCAGAGGAGTCGCTTATCCCCGCGGGAAGCTATATACTTCAGAGAGTGGTCAAAGCATGTTCCACGACCAAGGCAAGGTGCACATGGTGTGGTGAAAGGATGGACCAACGCAAGGTGCGTGGTAGTGTGACAACGAGCCATGGGGCGCAGCTGAATCAGTAGCGCAACGCATGGACGCGACGAAATGCGTACGGTGCCAAAGGCGCAGAAGTGTGATAGAGAGCCAGGGGAAGTGACTGTATCACTGGCGCGGCGCACGGGCGCAGCAGAGTGTGTAAGGTACCGGGGGCACTGTAGTGTGACAGGAAGCTAGGGAGCACGGTTGTATCAGTGATACTGCGCGCGGGCGTTGTGGAGTGTCAGAAATAACGTATGGGCGCGGGCGACGAGGGTAATAGGGACTGCTCCCGGGCGCGGACGACGGGTGTCGGATGACGTGGAAACGGTGTCGGGGTGATGAGCGTCGCGGCAATGGGCGTCACGAAGACGGCGCCCGAGCGAGAGTGACGGGGGTCACAGATACGGCCCGCGAGTGACGGTACGGGCGACGGGGGTCACAAAGACAGTGCGCGGGTGTGGGCGACAGGGGTCACAGAGATGGCACCCGGGCAACAGGTGACAAGCGTTGTGGAGACAGCACCTGGGAGACTGGTGTTGCGGAGACGACGTGGGCACGGGTGACGAGGGTCACGGAGATGGCGCCCAGGCGACGAACGACAAGCGTAGCGGAGACGGTCACCAGGTAAAGGGCGAAGAGCGTCGCAGAGTTAGCACACAGAAGCAGGCAACGAGTGTCACGGATGATGCATGGTCCTTTGAAGAGTAGTGAAGGTACTAAGGGGAAGGCCAAAAGCCAACCCTTAAGGGAAGGCCAAGGCCCCCTCTTGCGAGAAGGCCAGGGCCAACCTCAAGGGAAGGTCGAGGCCGACCCCCAAGGGGAGGCCAAGGCCTAGGCCAACCCTCAAGGGGAAGGGGAAGGCCGAGGCCGACCCCAAGAGGAAGGCCAAGGCCAAGGCCAACCTCCTTGGGCAAGTTTCAAGGCACGCTGATGTGCGACATGCGACGATTGAAGCGTGATGAGGCATCCCGCAAAAATGAATTTTTTAGTGACGAAGCAACGTAGAAAAAGTGAAGAGTGCACGTGACTTGAGAGTGAATGTTTTCACCAATTGGAAACGTTGAGTATTGATTGTTACCTTTGTCGACGTGTCGCACAAAATGGGACCCTCAATGAGCCTTTGGGGTCGACCAGAGTAGGTTAAGAACAAGGCTCCCTGGCGGAGATAGTGTGTTCACAGGAGTCGCCTATCCTCGCAGGATACTTCACACTTCAGAGAGTGGTCGAAGCATGTTTCACGACCAAGGCAAGGTGCACATGGTGTGGTGAAATTGCTACACCCTCAACCCTAGTAACATCACCGGGCTGAGTTATCGGCCATAATTACATTCAAAATCCTGTGCTGAATACAGAGCAACTACATCCTCATACTCATACATCATTAATAGACGCTCCAAAATACGTCCTTACAAAAAAATTTCTTACGAATATACATCATACTGTAGCGGAAGACTTTCAAGTCTCTAAACAACATGAATGGTTACAACCTAATATACGACTGTAGTCGTGTGACACTTATAAACCTATTTCGTAGCTCAATCTTTATATCACCATTTTCAGCTTGTCTTACCTCACACAACTTATCCCCTTGCTCAACTTTTCTTGCTTGTTTCTCTTCCCTTTTCTAGAGGGTTCTCCTTGATCAACCTTATAGCCTGCACAATACAACATAAAGAATGAGCGCAAATCGCCCAGTAAAGACAACACGAGGAGTATCGTGTACAAATGATTCAAAATAATTAGAGGAATAATAATCATCTCAACGACAGCAATGAATCAAGAGTAGTCAATAATTTCAGCATCAACATTACTTGTCAAACGATAATTTTTCTTTCGTTAGACTGAGCGGCTTTAAGGCCCAACATAATAGCATTATTGCCACCTCCTCATGGACAAGACTGACTGACCGACAAACTGACTGACTGCCTATGCAAGTGAACACCAAAACAGGAAATTGAAAGATAAACATCAACGAAATACAAGTCATTAACATCAAAAGAAAATCAAATGCAATGCAACTCAGACACGACAGACTAGACTCGACCAGACATGACAGACTCTACTCGCGCGCCCCACATCCTATTTGCCAGTGATCATGTTTCACAGGCTATCCTTCTCATATTGATGTCCCATCTTATAGGATGTTCATCTCAGTCTTAAGTAAATAGAAGAGACACTGTCAACAAGCACGGAACTCATTTAGAGTGCTTTCCCTAACCACCTTACAACCAAGCAACATGACTTCATCAACGGGGCGGATTAAGGGAAAATTATTCCACCTTATGTCCTCAATAACACAGCTCAACAAGGAATACTGGATCAGAAGATCAACCGGTGTTCAGATCTAGCAACAAGAGTTCAACATAACATCATCAACAAGGCAGACTTGGGAGAAGATTACCGCAAGCCCTCAACAATGTTCTTACATAAAAGGAATGTCGACTACCAATAAGTGCCGACATTTCACAACAACATGCAACGACCTTAACAACATCATCATCAACAACAGGGCAGACTCAGGAGAAGCTTGGCACAAGTCCTCAATGGTGTTCTCAAAGAGAAGAGATATCGGCTATCAATAACTGCTAACATCTAACAACAACCACACGATAACCCCTACGCAACATCATCATCCACTTCAGGTATGCTAATTAAATCGAATCATAGCATACTAGGACACCCATCATCCTTACTAAATTCCATCAATAGGGCGGACTAAGGGAATTTCTTCTACCCTAAGTCATCAACAGCACAATTCAAATATACGTATACCGGTGGCAATGACTACCGGCTTCCAATCATAACAACAAGAAGTCAACAACACATCATCAACATGGCATGCTAATCAAAACAATGAATTAGCATATCAGAACCGCATTGTCCTTACCTGATTGGCTTATAGCCGAAGTAACTCGCAATCTCTGATCGCAACGAGCTGCATCACCTAGTCAAATAATACTCTGCTCATTAGATATCATTCAACATATACGCACTCCTTATTATATCCCCTTCCCCTTTAACCGCTCATAGCGTTTTATGACAGCTAGTTAACCCAATCCAATAATTGGATCTTTAACCTAGCCTTATCGATGCATTAGTGATAACAACCATCTCGCTTTTAACTTATTAATACCATCCCTCACTTCCTACCATTCTAAACGCTTAATAACGTGCGTTTTCAAAAACATTTGTGCCAACGTGGCAAATTACCAAAATACCCCATTGGGCGGTAAATTATCAAAATGCCCCTTAAGGGTTCACTACCATCCCAACACCCCAAATCTGCTTCAAAACACCTTTCAGGTGTTTTACAACTCTTGCTGGACTAACAAGTCTCTTGAAAAATTTTACAGAGAAAATTACCAAAATACCCCTATCCTGGTGGCAATTTACCAAAAATGCCCCCTGAGGGTTTTCGGCACCATAAAAATCTCAAAACTATTTTAAAATGCTATTTTTACTCATCTTGAAATCATTTTTGAGCTAAAAAGCATTTTAGAAAAATTTTGTCCAAAAATTTCGAACCGGTGTCCGGACCGAACGCTTAAAAGCCCGTTAGGCCAAAAATAGCTAACAAATTTGGAATGACTCAAAATCTTGAGAAATGGAACTTCTCAGCCTCCTAGAGTCCTTATAAAATTTTCGTAACCGCGTCCGTTTGATATTTTAAATTTTACCGTAAAGTTCCAAACTTCCCGAATCCGTTCACCCCTTTCCAGACCTCGGAAAAATCCAAACAATTTTCACGATGCAGGTCTCCTAAAAATAACTAGGGTCTTTGTTTTGCACTTTGGCTAAATCTGACCCTAACTATTTTTAAAATTTTAGATTAGAAACTATTTAACTAATTTTCATCTTTAGTGACAAAAACAGTCACTATTCACATCAACACACACTAGTTCACCTTCACGCGCACACACACATCATCTTCCTCCTTCAACCGGCCACATACCTGGGTATATACATCCCACAATCACGCAAGAACTTCTCACCAATTCATCTTAGATCACTTAAACACATTATAATAAACTCAATTGATGCCCTAAACTTATTTTATACATCAATTTCGCACAATTAAATCAATTGAATCCAAACCCATGAACCAAATTGAAGAACACTTCTCAAAAGACACACCCACGCACACTGGATCATGTGAAATTATGGGATCTTGATTAATTTCTCCTCCTCTTTCATTTTAAGCTCCCGTATTAACGATTAACAACAAGAATCATCTCAATTCTTCCCCATCTCCGATTGCAAATGTACATCCAAAACCCATATGTATATATATATATATATACATGCAATATTCATTCAATCAATATTTCAATTCAATTCTCATAATATTTTTGCAATGAGGGTTCACAAGCATACCCAAATGGATTGAGGTTCTTTCTTTCCCCTTTCTTCTCTTTTTCCTCCCTTTTTCTTCCTCTTTCAATCGTGTTCACTGTGCACGTCCTTGTTCTGCAGGTGTGTTCTTCAGTTTCTCGTAATTGCATTTTTCACCCCAACATTTTTCTTTTATATTTACTCCATTAAATCTTATCCCCAAATAATTTATAATTCTCAATCTTTGAGTCAGCTTCATGCAACCAGGAGGTGGCCATCATGCATGATCTAATTTCTTCAACTTGTGACACATTTCACCAACTTTCAAATTTTGCACTTTGGCCCCTCAAGTTTCCAGAATTGCATTTTGACCCCTCTAGTTTAGAAAATTTACACTTTGACCCCAAAATCACCCTAACCCCTCCTTTAGCCCCCTAACATCTCATTATCATCAAAATAATGCTACTTAATAAAAAGATGAATCTCGTTCATCATATTTTTCAAGATTGCATTTTTGCCCCTTAACTTTCCAAAATTACATTTTAACCCCCAAGGCCACCCTAACCCCCTATTTATCTCCCTAACACTTAATCACCACCAACATGTTGCTACTTAATAAAAATAGCACCCCTAACTAATCAAACTCACGATTAAATTAATTTTCGGTATTTTTTGGGGTATCACAGAAAGGATGGACCAACGCAAGGTGCGTGGTAGTATGACAACGAGCCAGAGCGTGTGGCTATATCAGTAGCGCAGTGCATGGGAGCAGAGTATGTATGGTGCCAGAGGCGCGGTAGTGTGATAGAGAGCCAGGGGGCGCGACTATAGCAGTGGCGCGGCGTATGGGCGCTACGGAGTGTGTAAGGTATCGAGGCACTGTATTGTGATAGGGAGCCAAGGGGCACGGCTGTATCAGTGATGTGGCACGCGGGCGTGGCAGAGTGTTGAAGACGGCACCCGGGCACCGACGACGGGTGTCACGGAGACTGCACCAGGGCAACGGGCATCAAGCGATGTAGAAACGGTGTTGAGGTGGCGAGCATCACAAAGACGGCGCCTAGGCAACGGGCCACGGGCGTCACGAAGACTGCGAGCAGATGCAGGAGAGGAGGTCTCAGAGACAGGGCACGGGGATGTAACGAGGGTCTCAGAGATGCCGCGCGAGCCTGGGTGACGGGGGTCATGGAGACGATGCATGGGCGTGGGTGACGGGGGTCGCGAAGACAGTGTGCAGGCGACGAACAACGAGCGTCACGGTGATGGCGCCCGGGCGATGGGCAACTGGTGTAGCGGAGTTGGCGCACAGACGCGAGCGACGGGTGTCACAAACGATGCGTGGTCCCTTGACGAGTAGTGAAGGTGCTAAGAGGGGAGGCCAAAGGCAAACCCTTGGGGGAAGGCCAAGGCCCCCTCTTGGGGGAAGGCCGAGGCCAAACCTTAGGGGGAGGCCGAGGCCAACCTTTAGGGGGGGCTAATTCCAACCCCAAGGGAAGGTCGAGGCCGACCCCCAAGGGGAGGCCAAGGTCGAGGCCGACCCCAAGGGGAAGGGCAAGGCCAACCTCCTTGGGTAAGTGCCATGATGGGGCGACGGGCGACGTACGACGTTCGACAGTCGAAGCGCGATGAGGTGTCACGCAAAAATGAATTTAGCCTAATCAATTAACAGTTCACCTACTAAATGGCAATGTTAGTGACGAAGCAAGGTAGAAAAAGTGAAGAGTGCATGTGACTTGAGTGTGCATGTTTTGACTAGTTGGAAGCGTTGAATATTGACTATTGTCTATGTCGACGTGTCGCGCAAAATGGGACCCTCGGTAGGTCTTTGGGTGCAACCAAAGTAGGTTGGGAATAGATTCTAAAAGAGTCTTCAAAGGTCATGATGCAATCATTAAGGATCGTAACACAATCCTAACACGTCTGGCCCACGGTCCAGTCCTACGAAGAGTCTTTTCCCTATAGCTACACACACAGTCTTTAATATTTTTTTAGAGTTACTATCTTGTAACTGCCCAGTTTCCACCCCTCTGGCCTGGCCCCGGCCCGTTTTCACGTCAGGCCAGCTAGGCCCGGGCTGGCCGGTCCATTGACACCTCTAGCTTAAACCGCACCCGCTAGCTCAACAGTGACGTATAAATCGCTTCATAAGCGAGGAACAAATTCACAGCACCCTGCGACTTGAAGTCACACCTAAGGTTTTTGTTGCTGCCGACTCGGTATTTCTTATTATCCTTTGATATATTCAGTCATATAGTGACTGGTTATCAATGGTCAAACATTCACACCACCGCATGCTACCAATGCATCTAGTGAATGTGTTCTTTGCCAGCCTATGCTGATAATATGCCTGGTACAACTGCAAGCTCAAGCTCATGCAGCTAGCAACTACAAATTGAATCTAGTTGCATTTCAGTATATCATTAAGCTGCAGTAACTTCTTTAATGATCACCAGTGACATCCTGCTCTGACGGACTTCGTGTTCTTTATATTGATTGTCAACTACATCTTGCTCAGACAGACTCTGCGTCCTCTAATTTTACATGCTCGTCCAGCCTAGTAAACAAATTATGCTCTTATATATTGCTTCTACAGTTCTACTTGCGACCGTGCCCTACATATAGGCTGAAAACCGTCTTTATATGTCCATGCCTTCTCAAAGGCCGAAGAGGGGGGGCTTTATATCTTATGATATCAGCAATATTACGGGCTTAATGCCATATGCCCTCTCAGACAGGGGGGATTCATACCGGCCACCATATTATGGGCTCAATGCCCCGCGCCTTCTTATTTAGCACCGCGAGAACAAGTACTTGTTGCTTCGACCGCAACCCCCACGGGTTTTTACATGAGCTTTGCGCTCCATCCACCCTTAAGGGCGCGTAGGAGAATTTCATGTCTCGTTAAACCCTCAAAGGTATTTACATGAGCGTTGTGCTCTAGCCGCCATGAAGGGCACGTACGAGAACTTATATTCTGTTAAACTCCCTAAGGGTATTTATATGAACTTTGTGCTCTATTTGCCCTTTAGGGTGCATATGAGAACTTAAGTTCCATTCAACCTTCAAGGGTACTTGTATGAGCTTTGTGCTCCATCAACCCTCAAAGATGCTTACTAGAACTCTAAGTTCTATCAAACTCCCAAGGGTATTTACATGAGCTTCATGCTCCATCAGCCCTCAAGGGCGCTGACGAGAACTCTAAGTTTCATCAAACCCTCAAGGATACTTACACGAGTTTTGTGCTCCATCAGCCTTTAGGGGCTCTTATTAGAACTTTACGTTCCACTAGCCCCAAGAGCGGTCCCTCAAAAGACAAACACCCTCAAAGGTGATAGGATAAAGCTCAAGTTTTATCCGAATGGTTGAGCTACAGTTCTAACCCGTGAAATGACAAAGCACTCTGTGAGAATTCATCACCCCACCATTCTTTATCAATGTTAAATTCAGTCAAGCGTGACTGCGAGGCTTCTTTGCCAGCTCTTAGCTGATGATAAGAGTTCGCGTCAAAGTAAAACACAAGCATGATGAGGTTAGCCTAAGCTAAAGAATACACACTTGCAACAAACACCCTCCAACGGAGAGGCAAAAACTACATTGTCAAGTGAAACCCCTCAAGGGGACACCCAAACACTTAGACAAATGTGTACAAGCACATGCAACGACTTGCATACACAGCTTTGTGTCCTCTCCTCAGAGAGGCTACCTTGGGGTAGGACCATACCTTACAAGACACGAACAGGCCATCAAGAACAACTCGCCTTTTGCTTTCGGCCTCTAAAGGATCTCAAGATCCCATTATTCGTCTTCCCAAAAATGATTCCAAATGGTCTACTTGGGTGGAATTCTAAGACTTAGCTCTTAAGAGCTAAAATTTGAACACCCTATTTGAGTGGAATTCCATGGCTTAAGCTCCCAAGAGCTTAGATCCAAGCACATAGAGTAGAGAAATATTATTTACCTCATAAGCGGATGAAAGATCCCTTACAAATCTGATGCGTGTCTCAAGAGACCTAGTATAACTTTCTCAACCAAACATTTTGGCTAAGAAAGTGAGAGGCTTATAATATAACTCAAAAATAAACTCTCAAAAATTAAGGGACATCCAGGAATCCCAGTCAAACTGGGTCAAACTACGAGATTGATAATTATTTTATTAGGATTTTAAAAGAGTCCTTAAAGATTATGATGTGATCCTCAAGGATCCTAACACATATAGCCAAGGGCCTGGTCCTACAGGAGTCTTCTACTTACAGCTATATAAAAGGGGTTACCCCAGGTACGTAGACAACTACGCACACAGACACACAGTCTTAATGCTTTTTCAAAGTTATTATCCTGTAGTTGCAATATGACTTAAACATCGGAGAGTTCTCCGTTAGGAATCTCACTCGACGGTCACTCATTTTCTGTCTTGCAGGTCATCATTCCAGGTTAGGGTTCCGGAGCATATTTTTAACAGTAGAAGTATCCATAATGTGAAATGGCCTCATTACCAAAATTGTTGTTTAGGGCTACGAAAACCTAATATTGGATAAATTTGTGAAAACTATATCTTTCACATTTTGGATGTGGGTGTTCAATTCACCCCAGAATCAAAAGAGGTTTGACATTACCCCTACTATTTGTAGCTGCATGTGTGATCATCCTGACTAAGTGCACCTTTACTCGACAGTTGAGAAATGTTGCTAGAAATTAGCGGAGTTATAAGAGTAATTATCAAAGAATTTGGCACAGAAATGAAATTGAATAAACTTTCAAGGTCCAAGGTGTGCTTAACATACCATAATTCGGAAGATAACAATCTGCTATTTTATTTTTATTTTGGGCCTAACAGTCTTTTGTCGCAATTGTTAAAATTCGTAGTAACATTTTTTTATTGCTAAAATATATGAGCGACACTTTTTATGCTACTGTACATATGCAAGCAGAGGATCTTCATCCCAATTTGAGGTGACTAGGATCTTCTATATTATAATAAAAAAGTGTCGCTAAATACATACGAGCGACAAAAGATTGTCACTATAAATTTTAACGACGGCTACAAATCGCTATTATGGACAATCTTTTGTCGTTAAAGTTATTATAGCAAAGATGCTCTACAACCAAGGATCCTTATCCAATTTGGAGCATCTTTACTTAACTACTCATCTGGAAAATATATATATATATATATATATATATATATATATATATATATATATATATATATATATATATATATATGGGAGCTGATCCATTGATAGCGCTAGCACACTGGGTTAAGTTGCTAGCGCGATCTGGCCGTCCACGTGCGATCTGTGGACGGTCCAGATCTTTTTTTTGCGTTTTTTTCAAATCTGTCCGCTACATTATATAGCGGACAGATATTTTTACCATATTACCCCTAAGTCTGTCCGCCACATAATGTGGCGGACGACCAAAACCCATCTTCTTCTTATTTTTGTCAGAGACTATTGGAATAAGTCTGTCCGCCACATAATGTGGCGGACGACCAAAACCCATCTTCTTCTTATTTTTGTCAGAGACTATTGGAATAATAGCAGCCCCCATTCTTTTTTTTCTCTCTCTCTCTCTCTCTCCCTCTCTGTCTGTCATCTCCTCTCTTCTCCTCTTTCTATTGCTTTCTTCTTTCTTGCTTTTATTCTCTTCTCCCTTGTGATTTTACAAATATGCTTAGTGGAACTATATGCGGCAGCAGGTGACGAAGTGGTGGTGAGGCCCGCCGGGTCCTGGAGTAGGTGCCGGAGCTAGAGACGGTCCTGGAGCAGGTGCCGGAGCCAGAGACGGTCCTGGAGCCGGTGCCGGAGCTAGAGACGGGCCAGGAGCCAAAGCGTCGAATATGGGCAGAACCGGTGTAGACCTGACCGGAACGAGGCTAGCCGGTTTCTTTAGCCTGTGGGTTCTCGGGTCAACTTCCGGTGCTCCTTTGGGTAAAACAGCAGAAAAGGATCGTAAGCTCCTCCTGCTGTTGAAATCTTCCTGAACAGATTTGGGTACCAAAAGCCTATCTGAGCTTGTGGTCCTCCTTTGAGTGTGGCTTCAATTGGATGAATCTGTCAAGTCAAGGTCAACGTACGCAGCAGCAAGGATGGTGCATCGCCTATTTCTCGTTCTCGCTCGGGAGCCAAAACGAAGACGCCTGCTACCCGCTGTACCGGACCTTCGACCAGGCATTCTACCTTTGTCGAATCAGAACCAATACCGCTGCTATCTTTCCATGGTAGGGGCATTCCCTCTTGTAGCAGTCTCAGTCCCCAATCCAATTTCAGTTGCAGAATAAAGGTAAGCCGAGCCTGCAGTTGGAGTGTTAAAGGTTGCAGTCCCCGAGGTAACACTTTCTAGATTACCATTCTCAGTCCCAGTCCCTCTTTTCCTTGATGCGGAGAAGAAAGAGCTCGCCCTGGAGAGACTGGGAGTGCTTTCGAGAACACATGCACCATCGGGTACAGCATGAACAGCGAGCCAAAGCAGGGGTTCGTGTTATGCCTGCCTGCCTTGAGTCGAAGCTAATCAATATTCAACACCTAAACAGAATTGAGATATTGTTTTTGTTCCGTGTAGTATCTGATTGAACCTTCCCTTATAGTTCTATTCTTCGCATCGAAGAAAGATTGATATCAACCGTCCCGTGGATTAGGCTGTCCGCTCACACGACGTCGTCTGGTCGGACTACATTTGCCAGATCGACGGATTTTACGCCGGATTTGGCGTGATGCAAAGTTAGCTGCTCGTGGGTGTCCTTGCAGAGGGTATTGTGCAGAGAAGTTTCGGATGAGTCTTTAGGCCAATGGTTTGATCCAACTCGACCGGGGATGATGTGGAAGAGCAGGAGCTTCTGGAGTGACTTGAGGTTGCCCGGTTCGAGGAGGAAGCGCTTGAACTCGTTTTGAATTGAATCCAGAAATCATTTTGAGAATAGAAGTATTGCTGATGATGAGGTCGAATGGTTTGTGCATTCAAAAGGTTGATCCCATATCTCTCTAAACAGCCGCAGAAGAAGGCGACGGCGCACTACCTTAAGACGCGATTGCGCAAGACGCAGTCGTGGGACGTCCACCGTGGGCCCGCCGTCTACCCTCCCTTCCCCCAGCTACCTCCCGCCATGACGGCCTCCTTTGCAGATCTGCCATCTTCTGATCTTCATAATATGACATAGACAATGGGTACAAGGAGGAGAGAGAGAGAGAAGAAGAAGAAGAAGAAGAAAGGAGGGGACACGAGAGTCAGACATGTCAGGAGAGAAAGAGTCTGCCTCTGTCCGCTACATAATGTAGCGGATGGATTTATGTCAAAAATTATCCGCTACATAATGTAGCGGACATAAAACATGTCAGAAAACTAATCAGACAAAGGAGAGAGAAAGAGTCAGAAAAAAAGTACTGCCTCTGTCCGCTACATAATGTAGCGGACGGAGCTGGAGGGTATTTTTGTCCAAAAATAGTCCGCTACATAATGTAGCGGACGGACTTAAAAAAAACGCAAAAAAAAGATCTGGACCGTCCACAGATCGCACGTGGACGGCCAGATCGCGCTAGCAACTTAACCCAGTGTGCTAGCGCTATCAATGGATCAGCTCCCTATATATATATATATATATATATATATATATATATATATATATATATATATATATATATATATATATATTTTCAATATGGTCCTAATAGGTTATGTTGAGTAATAAAATAATAAAAGCATCACAAAAATATGTAAAAGTTAAGTTACAAAATGAGGAAAACATTCAAGAGGCTAAAGCCACTATTGTTTCTTGTTTACTTTGTCCCAATACTCATTTTCCCACATCTCCACTTGCTTTGCTGAAGTGCCTGCCTTGTCAAAAAGAGCTCCAAGAGCAGAAGGTTCATAAGGAGGCAAAGTGCAAGGCACTGCATCAGTAGGAGCCTTCACCAAGGATTCATCCATGAATCTCTTCCGGTTACCATCCGCAGGGCACACCATCGACTCCGAGCACAGCTCAAATGCATTCGGAGGAATGATAGGTTTGAACTTCAAGAGCTTTGCGTATTCGCTTAGCAAATGAAACATGTAATCGTAAACGTATTCCATCTTTAGATCCTCTTGAATGAAGCGGCTGGATGCCTCCCCAATGGCCTGTGCCTAGTAAAGTAATAATACAGAGTTCAGAAGTTCATTCAGGGATGGGATAACAAGTGATAATGATGTGGGTGGGTGAATTTTGTCACCAAGGTTGCGAATTTAGGCACTTCGTTACCTCTGCAGTGTAATTGTTGCCCCATTCAACAGCAAATTTGATGGATTTACACTTGCTGTTGCTCTTTATGGGCCAGTAGTGCTTTAGTGGTACCATGCCTCTTAGGAAGAAGTCGTAGTATCGTGGCATTATGAGCAAGGTTGGCGAATCACATGCTAATATGTACTTCTCACTGACAGACCATGCCCATCCTTCCACATAAATCTTGTACCTAAATATGCAAGATGATTAAGTTATACTAATATGAACATCCCTAGTGTAAAGCATGCAAGTTGACAAAATGTAACATCAAAACTCCTGTAGAAATACAATGGAAGAAGAAGAAGAATACTGAGACAACTTAACCTGTAGGTGCATTGGTCACCAAGATTTGATTGCTTGTATCCTTCTCTTGATTCTTTAATCCAATCCTGAAACATAAGTAGGATAATCGGGACACGGTGCCTTTTTCCATATAGGGTTTGCAGAAATTAAATGTCTTGCATTTCTACAAATGGGCAGTACTTGGACTGAATTAATCAGCATTGAAAGGAGATTAAGATTAAGTACGGGATGTACCTGGACGTATAAGCGAGCATTCCAGTCAAATTTGTCAGTAACATTGCACCTAAGAAGATCTCCCCTGGTTGCTGCAACACGAGGGTTGCCTCTCCAATAAGCCAAGGGTACTCTATCCTTCCACTTAGACCTCTTGTTTCCTGCTTTTATCTCTTCCAAAACATTCTTCCATGGCCTTATATTTGTCTCTGCCCTATCAAGCAGAAAATCGAAAAAGAACAGATATTACCTCCAAAACATGCTCTTCAAAATGGGCAATATTAATACTGGTGCTAAGGTTAACAAAGTTCTCTCTCGTGCACAAGACATTTAACACACTAAAAGGTTTTTTGGTACTACGAGGTTGTCCTCTTTTATAAAGAATCTTTTTGGGTATAAGAAAAGTCTTGTATCCTGAGGAATAGCAGATTGCTACAGAGGTCTCGGAAGATAAAAATGAGCATAGGAGGAACCCTTATATTACCAGCCCCAAAAGGACCAATCAGGGAACACGATATCCAAACTCCACCCGTCCGAACAATACTTGAACAACGGTGGTGGGCCAGCATTAGGTCTCCGGTAGTCCCTCGATCGAATGACAGGTCGATCATGGCAGTTAAATATCAGCTCCAGATCAGGCAATCTCCCAGGGTACCATCTTAGTAGCTGTACAATTCCCCAGAGTGTAAACAAATCTCTACTCTGAAGCGACTTCCTGTACTTCTCCACATAGACCTTCCCATTTAGGATCGCCAATCTAAAATTGGCGGCTACACGTGCTTTCTCCATCATGTCCCTTGTGATTCCGGTCTCTTTCCATGGTCGTAGATATTGGTGAATCCAATGAAAATAACCAGGACAGGTTAAGTTTAATGAGCGGTTGGCATTTGTGGCGGGCTTGTGGTTGGGTGGGTAGTTTTTTGGACATGTTAGTGCTTGGTTCCATGATGGACAGTCTAAAGGGAAGTCAGGAGCCTTTGGCATTCTTCTAAGACCTATAACTGATTTCTGAGAGGAATCACCTGAATATATAGACTGCAAAAATAAAAAAAACACGTATTAATCGCATTATTTAACATTGATAGATTAAAGAGATGTATTCCTTGTGTAATGAGTCTGCAACTACCTTATCACTTAATGAGGAAGAAACTACAGATTTTTTGCCATTCTGTCAAGAATAAGATAGGACATACACTTTGCACCCACGAGGTACACCAGACTTTAAACTTGAAGCAACTACTTGTAGTAACTGAGTTCACTGGTAAAAATGTTGTCAAGATTCATGACAGAAGTTCACTTTCTGCAGATAATTAACTGCCCAAAATATCAGCATCTAGCAAGTATTTTTGACCTTTTAGCGAGAGTTGTCACTAACAGCAGCTAAGAGTAGCAGCCTGCCAGCCTGGAAACATTCTTCTGCACCTGAATTATGGTGAAAATTGAAGCTAAAAAAAGCTAATTGTTATATCTCACTGCTGACATGGTGGCATATGTCCTCTATGCCATTTGATGTTTGTGTGCCTGAAGTACTATTTGAGATGGTTATAAGTTCAAGGCTTATCTATCAACAAGGAAAATACTTCTCAAGGATCAAGGTGCCACAAGAGGTGAAGTGTAGGAATGTAAATTGCAGGCGATCTAATAATAAATCACTCAACTGGAAGTTTAAGCCAGGAGTTCCTGTCACGATGATGGGGATGATCCACTTATCTCGTGGCACAAGCAAAAGTGCAACATCATTGAGTGTAGGTCGAATCCACACACGGACTAAAATTTAGCTTGGTGTTGTGAGATGAGTGGTCGCGCCCGTGTAGGCTGGTGAAGACTGTTGTAGCCAGGCGAATGTAGCCCTCCACTTAGAAGAGTTTATCGTAGTAACAGATTCTCATGCAGCAAAAGTGAGTTGATTATGAATGCAAGTTAAGGGTACAAAGGATACTTACAAAGTCGATGAACCCTACAAACAACAAAGAGGAAGAAGAAGAAAAGCAGCACACAAGTTGCTGCAATAGCTCTATATTCTTCAATGCTGATCTCCATTGTGCTCCTCCTGCAAAATGCTTATGAAAGCCAGATCGAAAGCCAAAGGCATTCGCATGTTTTTCGTCGTACTTTTTCATGCTTTGGGATACGCAGAGTACAAGAACTGAGAGAGAGAGAGAGAGAGAGAGAGAGAGAGAGGGGAATGTGTCTCAGAACACTAGTGCTTTAAAGCCTAATGTTCCTCATGACAGCTTTTACAGCAAAAATCCTTGATTTTAATGTGTCCCCCTCACTCATATGGCCCATGCATGTGTGGAAGTTATAAACTGCTGGAGCCTGGAGGAAGGGATAAAGGATCCTTCACGTTTGATGTCCCGTTGATTCTGCTGCCTACTTGCTCCTTTAAGCCTTCAATCAGGGTGAAGCAGACTGCCAAGCCCAGGTCTTGGTAAAAGGGATTCCACTTTTCATACCAAAGACTTGTGATAGGGGCACCTCGATTTTAATTTAACGTACAAAACACGTTACAAAATACATGCACGTACTATTTGTGTCCAGCTATAACTGCTTTTGCGTTTGAGCATTCCGAACGCGTTGTTGTGTTAAATAATGAACGAACCAAGAAGGTGCGTTCTTTTATGTTCTAATATCAATTTCTAAAACAAAAAGTTAACCTCAATGTGGCCTTAAGGCTTAGAAGTAGAGGAATTCGGGAAGGGGACTAGGCCGGAGGGGCTTTACACGACGTTGTACCATTGCCACTAGGATCATTCGGCTTGGATTGACTAGATTCTAGTCTCGTCGATCCATCCTAAAAAGAAAAAGACCAAGTCATCATATGATGCACCCTTATATGTGTGTGTGAGTTTGTGCGTGTGTGCATCCGGCTGATCCATGCGATTTTGTTTGTGGGGGTGTGTTTTCCTGATTCTTTGCATGCATGTGTGTGCGCGAACGCACGCGCGCATGTGTGTTTTTGTGTTGCTAGGCATGGATGCCTATCAAGTAGTATGCTGAGATTTGGATATCCTGATGTATAATGTGTTGACTGCAATTAGGTAATATGAATTTGTTCTGCAATTCTTCTTGATTAATGAGATGATGGTAACCCCAAATTATTCTGAATTTATGCTTTATTAATATATGAGATAATGATCAACTTGTCCACTACCTAAAAGTTATATCCCCGCGAGCTTCTTGGTGATAAATTTGAGTGTTTCATGTTGGTATTAGTACAAAGTACACTCAAGTGTTTTTTTGGGTCAGAACACCATACCAAGTGCGATTTGTATTCTCAGTTTGCCCATTAAGTTTGTCTCTTTAATAAACAGCTTATCAAAAATCCACTCGTTGTTTAAGCTTAAAATGATGAATAAAGGCACTCGTTTGCAAACTCTTTCTTGCTTAGCTACAAATGTGGATTACATGGTTTTGAGTTTGCTAGATAAAGTTCTAATTTTCCGACGCCTGCGGGCAATGTTAGTGGAAAGTCATTCTTTTTTTCTATAATAACAGGAGGATAAGTTTGACAAAACAACTGAGCCAATTTTGTCGCATGGATGTGCTAACTTCTGATCGGAAAAGACTTGATTCAGAAACCTTTACTGCTCAGAGCTGCTGAAAATTTGATCCTCCATTGTCAGGTCAATCATGGCCATTCAAGTTGTGGAAAAGGCACAGCAGATCGTCAAGCTAAGATGCAAGCCCCGTCAATCACCGTTGACTTGAACAGTTGATTTACCAGTTTTCAATGTGCTCGGATTTTCATAAGAACAGGGGATGATTGAGGGTCAAGGAAAATGTGACTGCTGCATCTCTCTAGGTATATATCTCGTGAATGACTCTTCAAGCTTTGCAACATCATGACTCGCAAGTCAACCTTTTTAGATTTATATATATTACTTTCGAATCACACTCCTTGCTAGAATAGTTCTACGATGATACTTTGCGTTTTCAAAATAATTGTTTATTTTTAACTTGACATGCATATTAAAAAAAATAAGTCAGATATTATGTGCTTTCTAATTTACTCCTAGAAAGAGAGGGTGGGGAGAGGAAGGTAAGTAGGTTAAGAGAGAGAAAATTAGTTGGTAGATTAAATGTGAAGAGAGAAAATTAGTTGGATCATGAGAGAACAAGTGAATTGATGGAAGATTAAAATGTGGGAAGAGAAATAGAATTATAAAAATGTAGAAAGGATAAATATAAAAAAAAACACACATACAGAATATTTCATGATAAAGAAAGTGATCAATTTTTTTAGGACACGTCCAAAAAAGAAAACTAATCAATTATTTTGGGACAGAGGGGTTACATCTCAAAATTATCGGTATTAGTCATGCTTAGTGCCATGCATTCAAAAAATTACAACGGCAAAATAACTAATAACGAACGTAGCATGTTATTATATAAAAAAGTTATAGTTTCATCTCAAAAATCATAAATTTGAATCAGTTGCACCCATAGTTATTAAAGGCGCAAGCGCACCTAAGGCGCAAAAGGTCCCTGGAGCCTAGGCGCAAGGCGCAGGCGCGCGCCTTTTCGAAGCAAGGCGCAATATTAAAAAATATAAAAATAAATAAATAAAAGTGCATTAAATAAAAAAATTTAGAACATGGCAATTAACAAACTTCTAAACATTAGAGAAAGTTTCAAATACCAACATTCTAATTTACCAAGCTTCTAACAATAAAAATAAATTCTGCTTTTAAAAATTAGATCGATCTCAATGGGAATGGGCATAATATAGGGACTAAAAATTCAAATCTTTTCTCAAGATTGAGCTTTGGCCTTATGAACAATATAAAGTGAAGCTAACAAATCAGTTAGGTCTCCTAATTTAGCCATGTGTACTCTTTCTTCAACAGCTTTTATAGAAAGGTTAATGTAGTTGGTGAGCAATTAGCGATAAAAAGTGTTTTATCGCTAACAAATTAGTTGTGTTTTATATTTTAGTCTTAAAAAAAGTGTTTTGACTTGGTAAAGACAAAAAGGGTAAAATAATAAAAGAGAAATCAACAGTCCACATGAAGACAAGAAACCAAAATCGAACGGTTACACATCGTGCGCCTAGCTTTGCGCCTCCCGCCCCGCTATGCGCCTAGCGCCTTAGCGCCTGGGCGCACAAGGCGCGCGCCTTATTGAAGGAGCTGCGCCTAGGCCTAGGCGAGGCGCGCTTTGTGCGCCTAGCTGCGCCTTGCGCCTAGGCGCGCCTTTAATAACACTGGTTGCACCTGATTTTACCTACAAATATTTTTCCTTTCTGCTTAAAAAACTCTCCCGATAAGTTGGACATCCAAAAATATACCATTGGTAAATTAGGTGAATTAGTACTGGGAAATATGTTATTCACCAATTTTGTATCGCTGAGAACATTTTGGTGATATTGGTTCACTTGTATGTAAGTCATCACTAGGTATCTTCAAAAGAACAAATGCCTACACCTTTTCATTAAAACTTCAAGCTCCATCTTGATAATACTAATAAGTTGTGCATGTATAAGAAAGGCAGAGTCCTTTATGCTAAAATTTGCATTTTACGTGCGTAACAATGTTTTACAATCCTTTTCCTTTTGTATAAAAAAAAAGTTAAAGAAAAAAAATTAATGGTGTTAAATCTTTGACAAGGTTATTATGTGAGAATTCTTTTGCATTTATTTACTAATAACATGATATATTTTGTTTAAAAAATATTTATGATATAGCTTATAACAATTTTTGTTAGTCATGCTTATGGCCATGGATTGAAAAAACTACAACAAGAAAGAGAAAACATAACAATCAAAGGATTAGAGTACATTTTTCGTAAAGGTACATTAGTAACAGGAGCAACATCCAATTTTATTTTTATTTTTCAGCTGGAAATTTTGGTGGCATTGGTCACTTGCATGGGAGTAGAATAGTAGAATAGAAAGTGAAAATATCCTTAGGTTTCATAGTAAAAATAGTATTGAACTTTAAAGTGACAGATATAAAGCGGCATCACTAGGTATCTTCAAATGAAAATACTGGGTAAGTGAAAATATCGTTAGGGGTCGGGGCGACGCCGGTCACTGGTCAGGCGACAGCGTCGGAAAAACGAAGGGGCTGACTCGGACTAGATAATGGGTGTAAATGGATCTGCTGACATAATGGGTTAAACCAACCCATTTAATAATTGACCCAATTAACCCACAATAAATGGGTCTAAACGAGTCAATCACCCATTTGATCCAAACCCAACCCACCCATTTTGTCAAGCCCACCAAAGCATCATAAAGTAAGTTACAATCTCCGATACCCCCATGCGGCATCATATAAAGGGAAAAGCATATGCGAATCAAAATGCATCAACACTGTAAACATTATCTTTGTGTCTTGTGCTTTGTGAATACATGTTAGCACCTTGCATATTAAGATTGCTTTTTCTGTTTGCTAGAATGACTAGGTTCCATTGCCTTCTTTCATCATTGGTTAGGAAGTCCTCAAATAATATAAATAACTGTTGTAATCAATAATTGATATCATCTAAATAGTTACACGACCTGTAAGTCACCTCACTGTCCCATAAGACAGAATGCCTCAGAGTTCAAGGGTTTGGCAAGCCAGTTGCTGAAGTGCGCGCTTCCTTTGAAGGCCTTCAGAGTTGAATTGTAATCCTGAGCCCTTTCCTGCAAAAGATTTAATTAACAAATACAACATGCACAATGCTTAATTTGCTAACATTTCATAAGTTTTGCAAAAACATATGATTAATGTATTCCCTCCGTCTCTAAAAGAGTGATCCATTTGACTTTGCACGTATATTAAGGATTTAGGTTATATATTGTGTCTTTTCCATTTTACCCTTTAGAGAGAGGAGGGAAGAGAGTGGGTCATGAGAGAGAAAATTGGTTGGTAGAGTGTTAAATGTGAAGAGAGAAAATGAGTTGGTAGAGAATTAAATGTAGTGAGAGAAATAAAATTAAAAATATATATATAAAAAAGAATAAATATGTAAAAATACCTACAGAATCTTTCTTAATTTGAAAGTGATCAATTTTTGTGGAACAGTCCCAAAAAAAATATAATCAGTCTTTTAGAGACGGGGAGAGAGTAATTGTTTGAGTCACCAAACAAACTAGAGAATGTATAAACTCGGGAGAAGGAAAGAAGAATAGTTAATAAAGCAGCTGCGAGGACACCTTAAGCTCGGTCAATCAAGTCAGTTTTGACCTATCATCACATCACATGACTTCAAAAAGGCACCCATTGAAATTATAGCTGCCAATCTCTTTTATGAAAATATCTTTAGCTGTATCAAAGGATTATTATCTTACCTTGATCTGTTGATAGGAAATATCGTTGTATGGGCTTATCACTGAGCTTTCTTGCCTTAGTGACACAAATAACTCCAACAAACGCTTCCTAGTGATCATAGTAACAACATTAGTACATGATAATTATGCCAAAGATGAAAAATATTAGAAACAGAACAAGAAATGCTAATGATTAGGACAGCTCTAACTGATGTAGACAATCCAAGAAGCAAATGCAAGTTAGCTTACTTGCACAGGGATGACCGAGTAGAAGGGAAAACTGCCCCTTTTGCAGAGGTACCCTGCTTTCTGCCAGTTGTTCCAAGGATGACTTCATGCAAACCAGACTTGTTCCAGCAAATTGAATACCTAAAGTGAAAGCATGAATAGCTCAATAAGGGGGAAGGGACAGAGAATAGATGGCTAACATGCAAATGGGAAGCAATCTAACCCGCATGTTAAAGTTGATGAAGCAATCTCAGAATGCTGAAACTCATTAGGTGGAGTTGAACCTACCCAAAATACTGGCTAGCAGTTGCACAAAACAACCAAAAAAATAATTAGAGGTCTCATATAGCTCCATTACGTGAACACACTAATAAAAAAGTGAGGAGGACAAAAAGGAACATTTATGCACCTTACAACCTTATTCACTTGAAAGGGACTCTTTAGCTTATTTGACAATGGCGAGATCCTGTCGATTAAAGCCCTTCTCAGCTGATCTTCCACCAAATAATTCTCAGAACTAATGTGGGACTGTCCAACAGTTATAGAAGAAAGATAAACCGGCTGAAGAAAGTAAGAAAGCAAAGCTCCTGCAAAAGCAAGAAGAAAGCCTTAATGTCATTGAAGTTCTGATACAGCATCCATAAGTCAATGTAGTGTCCTTGGGTGGGCTACGCCAGACAATTTATGCTTTAATTTAACGAGTCACAGACCAAAATATGTCAATCATACGACGGGTGGCTAGCGATGCAATTGAGAATTTGTTATAGTTGAGCAGAAATGCTAGAATAAACACCAAGTACGAGAATTTCTTCAAATGCATTAATCCAAATATAGTGTCAAGTACTGTCTCATGCCAAGCAAGAAAAAGCGGACATATGTAAATAAAGAGGGGAGAAAGACACAGAGAGAGTGATTCTACAACTCAAGTAATAGGATTTACCACTACTCTAAGTTGCTTTTTCTTTTGCCTTTTCTACATAAGTATATCTAGTTGCATATAATCATAATTATTGCAATGAGACAGCATGAATCATGATCAAGTAATTTTAGTGCCTTCCCCTTGTCCTTGTCCTTGTCATGTCAATCATCATGCTAGGAGACCAAAAAAGTAATTTTATTGCTATGGTAAAATAGAACAAAGTGAACTAATGGTCCAAGTTTATCTAATGCGCTTTCGACTTTAACCAATCCTACAAGACCAATCCTCCATAAGCAACGACCACATGTTCTAATTTAGATCCCAGAATCCACGACAGGAAACTCAACTTGCATAGAACCTGTGGTAGCAGGGCATGTCGTTTGAAGCCTTAATGTCTTATCTCCTGGCCTAGATTAAAACAAGAAGAGTTAGGAACCTTTTTTTTTTTTGGAGGTTTAGTTGTCCCATCTAGGTTTTCTAATAACAAGGGTGAAAGCGGGAGAAAGAGCACATAAGCAGCCATTTACTGTTTTGTAATGGGAAGAGCAGCTTGAGAGAACCTGATTGATTTATGTATGTAGATCATCAAACTAGAGAAGAATATATGTTACTATATATGCCAAGTTGGTCATGGCTTGATAGGTCTATATATGCCTTCAGTTGTGCGTATCAGCCGTTTTGCTCAAGAACTTAAATCTTTAACACAGAATCCCATATCATGGTCAACTTCCTGGCTTAAAAAGTCAAAACATCTCAGGTTCAGGGTTTCACAGCTGAATTTTCACTGTTGAGAAGTACAGGAATCGGCTGTCCCTAGGCAAACTAGAGTCCCACTTTGTAATCGCCCAGCATCACCAACACGGGTAACAGCTAACAGCTGCATATAGTGATGCAAAACTATTATACAAACGGTTGAGATTTTGCAAAGCCAAATAAACCACGTAACTTTGATTGTTAAACAAAGTAAAAGTAATCGTTGAGCAACTGATGGATGCAGCACACACAATAGCCAAGAGAAAGTAACGAACCTTGAACTCCGACAACATTCCAACGGGCAATCTTATCAGAGCAGCTTACGGACAAAGTTGTGTCACCACGACCAGGCTTCCTTTGAACCGTGCCAATGACTTTTGAAAAATCACCTATAGTTCAACAACATGCGAATTATAATCCATATGGGTTCATTTTGAAAATTCTGGCTGTCCTTCGATTCTCTTGAAATTAATAAGGCATCTCAAAAAATCAAATTTTTGTAATAAGATATTCCATAAGAAAGACATTGGAAACAGGAAAAAAAATGGCAACTGATATATATTCCAAACTTAGAAAGGAATCTAAGCTATTTTGTGGAGGAATGCTCGGAGGATGAAGACGGCCGCCATAGTCAGATTCTAACTGGAACCCCTCTACATCCCCATCTGTATCTGGTCAATGGAGGTCCCTTGTCCCAAACCCATCACATCTACCATCCTGCTCTCACGTTCTCTTATCCTCTTTCTGGAAGATGTTCGGGCCTACTTCTAATGGTCACCTTCAAGGAGCTGGGGACATCTAAAGATTGTGGAGGTTCATTGGGAGTGGACAAGCAATTAGTCTTCAAGGAATTTAACTAGAGAGACCATTCCCAGAGTGGAGATTCAGGGAATGGTTCTCTTCAGCTAGGCAAATGCAGGAAAACACCTCAGAGAAGTGTGTTAAATAACTCACTCTAGTTGGAATAAAACTGAAATGGAGGCTCTAAGACCCTGGAAGTACAATAGTAAAATAGTTTTATCGAATAGCAGGTTGACATCTTTTAAGTTTTATGAACAAAAGATGCTCTTTGGCCTGGTAGCTATTCTTATTAAATTAGCAGTGCACAAAACATTGACAAAGAGACCATATAAAGGCCCATACTTGAACTTTGTGCTTACAAGAGAACAGATTCTTAATACCAACAAGGAAGAAAAAAGCAAGCACAGATATTGAATCAAGAATGGATAAAGGAAGAAAAAACAGCTGATCCCCAACATTACCGTTGTTCCTTATGGACGATTCCAGAAACTCTTCCATAAGATTATTTAGTTTGCTTGTAGAGGAAGGTGAGTCTGCTTCTCTCAGCGAATTCTTTAAACAAGGAAAAAGCTGTGAATGGAGCGAGGCGTCTCCACCTACAAGAAGCAAAGATTTAAAACGAAGGGAAATAGAGCTTTATGTTAGAGCACCCAGGAACAAATAATTTAGCCATGAAAAAGAAATTGATAGAAGGCACAAAAGACCAACAACACTTACATGGCAACTGTGATATGTAAAGATGTAATTGCCAGCCAGCCTTCAATTTGTACTTTCCCCGGCCAAAACCATTCGACTCCAACTGGAAAATGAAATCTGCGACATCATGACCTGGCAAACGTGTGCTCCGATTATTGTGTCCAAGACACTGAATCTCGGTATAGAAATACCTAGAAACATTTAAGAATGGAAATTAACAAATTACTCATTACTTTTTGTACCTTTACTTTATTCTTATAAATCTTAGACATCCTGAAAGAAGGCATTGTAGAGAATGGATATTGTTTACGAATGTCTGCTGCTATGATTCATGCAGCTTAATGTGTACAATCAAACCAATTTCTTTACTTCAAAGAGCCAAAAAACCATCCGCCTACCCTAAGTAGCACAGACAAGGACACCATGTTTAAGAGCGAAACTGAAAAGGACATTGGACACCGCACTATCCAAAAGTTCAAATTTTGGACACCGCAAGACACCGCTGATTCATATTATTATTTTGGACATAAATATGCCCATATACGCGGGAAAAAAAATCATATGTTAAGCCAATTTAGAACTACGCTTAATCCAGCATATATTTGAGTAAAATATTGGACGTTAAAAACGAAAAAAGCTATTACTCATTAATTGAATCAGTGGCAGAACTTTCGAATTTAAAAGAACTACGCAAAACTTTTTGGATCAGTGAGAAAATATTACAAAGTAGTTTTTTATTGATTAACACGATTGCAGTACTCAGCAGCAGGATAACTCTGCAATATGCAAAGATCGACGTTTAAGACGAAGAGGAGAACAGCGGTCATTCCCTTCAAAGACCCAAACGAGGTTGAGACCAAATCGATCCAGATCTGGAGCATAAAGCCGAGGAATTCCTGCCAATCAAAGATCAGAAGCATGCTTTCTTTTTCAGATCAACTATAAAGATCTGCTTCTGTGCTTCATCTTCATCTTCTTGGCCTCTTCAGCGTGTCTGGCAATTTCCATACGTGTTCGGTAATTTATTAAATAATTGGACACCGGAAAGCCGTGTCCGACAAGTGTCCAGCTGTGTCTAAGGCCTGTCGGGCATCCCAGGAAAGTGTCTGACACCATGCCTTGCCCTCCTATCACTGTTCGTGCTTCTTAGGCCTACGCTATCCCAACAAGCTAGAAATTCTATCAAAATGGTATGAGAAGTTTTTGATTGGGCCAACAATGAAGTGATGAGAAGACTCTTTTAAGTTGTCACGCATTACCTACAAATAAAATGTATAAATTATACTAACAAGGACATGGTACTTGTATAGCATAAATCAAAAGAAAAAGGATGAATTTCAAAAGACAGGTACTTGAGGTTAACAGCATCGTAAAACCAAATTTTGTTGCATTCATAATTATATCATAGTTCTCTTATTGCTGTATAACCAAACACATAGAAACAATTAACAACCAAAACCTGCATCACAGAAAGGTACTCTAATCTCATAATGACTGGATAAAAGAGTACATCTGAGTAACTCTGAAATATGTTATTTACCTCTACAAGCAAATAGTATGTTTTTAGAGGATGTAGTCGTTTATATTGTTATTTTGCTTTTCCAACACTTTCAGCTACAACTACAAATAACAGCAGGCAAACTTTTAGTGATTAGTCATCAAGTTTACAAGCATAGGCCTGAAAAACCAGTTTTTATAGAGTAACAGAACCATAACTGAGAAAGCAATGTGAACCTCGCTTAATAATGCTACTGCTTGATTACGTTCTATAAAATCATGAAATACATAACTTGTTCACAACTGTGAGGGAAATTTTATCACTCACCACCTATATAGCTGTAATAAAAGTCCACATTGGAAAAACCACTTAGTGATCCCTATGAGACAGAATAATAGATGAACTTCCAAAACATCGATCCATAATTTTTAATTAACCATGACTTCTGATTCTGGGATTTCCACAGAAACTACAGGTGTACAACTAGTGCAAGGAAGGAGTTGAATACAGTAATCATGGAACACTTCACTTATAACAAAGCCACTCAAACAAATAGATGACCAAAGTTTGCCAAATGAGGGTAGCTCCATGGAGAGAGTAACTCTAAAAACGATGTAAACATGGTTATCATCTCAAAAAGAAAGCCTTAACCAGTGTCATTAAACAGCAGGTTCATGTTCCAGGGTTGGCTTTGTTGTCTGATAGTTTAAATGGCAAATTCACTCCAAACCAGTCAACCTCACGGATTAAAACTAATCCAGTGACAGAGGTAAGTTGTTTGACATGACATCAACGTTACTCGGCCAGCCGGCCACCTAAAGCGCCCACTGCCAACTCTCTGCTTGTGTGACCTTGAAAGACAAGCCTCCCAGTTCAAATCAACATATGATACCAGCACCAGAAATTAAGGTAAAACCTCCAGTTACATCAGAAACCAAATTGGGTGAACATTGTATCACCAAGTTATCCAACTTCTGTATCTCTCCTTGAAATAAGGAGTAAAAACAGTTTAATTGTTGACCTTGTCGATTCTAAAGAACTAAAGAAGTTAGATGTATGAGATAGCATTTATGAGGAAGTTGAGCTTGGAGGGTTTTAAAACTTTAAAAGTTGATGCCATAGACTAGTATGCCTAAAGACTAACGTAAATCCAGAGTCTAATACTCCCTCCGTGACAAAATATGTCCCCTTTGACCTCTTTTCGAATTTCTAGGAACGATTCGAGCATACTAACATTCACTTGAACTGAACTAGTATCGTCGAATAAGCCAAGATCAATGCACAAGGTCAATATTTTCATGCTCAAATCCGAGACTGGTGGCTCACAAAAAGTCAAATAAGACAAATTATAAAACCGGGGCAGTTTCTTATTTCAGTAAAGCATCCAAACTGAAAAGATTAACTAGCATACCAAGGCACCATGTAAAATCTAACGCAAAGTAATGCTCAATTCCCACATAAATACGCAAAAACACAGACTAGAAAAGACATTAACCTGAGTAAAGCTCGCCTCGCGATAACTTCTGCATGCGAATCGTTAACAACATCGCCTTGTAAGCTCAAACGCGAACGCCCAATGCACTTCGTCCCCGTGCCCAATGCGACCACTTTCAACTCTAAAGAACACAACCAATCAAATGTAACAATTTCCAAACAGTATACCCCCTCCGTTCCATTGGATTTCTCTCCTTGGCAAATTCTTAACATCGAGTTGAACTCAAACAGCAACAGCATACTAGATATGCCAGCCATTCTACAGTCAACGATTACCCATGCCAATTTTTAATGAAGGAATCCAAGGGAACGGAGGGAATAAGATACTGGGGCTATTGGAGAGTGAGGAGAGTAATGATGAGGGGACCTTGAAGAGAAGTGGAAGAGATGAGGAATGCGGCCAAAACGGTAACTTCGCGACCCTGGGGCTTCCCTTTCTTCGGAAGGGAGTTGTACGCGGTGAACACGGCGTTTGAGACCCTTTCTCCCCATTGGCTTCCGCCGGGTGAGGATGAGGAATGCGTCGGGAAGGAAGAGAAAGGGCTCACTCCTGAACGGGAATCCATTGCCGCATCAGAGGGAGTGTTGCCCACTTTACTAGTAGCTGATAACTGATGAGATAGGTACTCTTATCAGACCAGTTCCAGGATAAGATTTTAATCTAATGTTTTTGACATCTCTGTCCTTTAACATCTCTTCGCTTATTTTTTTCATTCTTATTTTGTTTGTGAGAGTGCAATTTATTGGAGTCGTTCACCGACAATGAAAACTGAAATTAAAAAATTTAGCTGCAACTTTGTTATAACAAAAGCCTACAATTAATTTACTTACTAATTTAAAATCAATATTAATTATAAAAAAGTGTTTTCAATAATTGTCACTATAAATTTCTATAAAAAAATATCATTAATAATATTTAACGCCTAATAATATTCACTGCATAGTTAGTTGTAGGCTAATCCTAAGACCGGAGTTGGAGTCAATACCTTTCCCCCGTAAAATGTATTAGTTGTTAATCGAAAGGTCATTAGTTGTTTTGCTTGTGAGAGTATAGTTATCGAAAGCATGGTTTGGCTATGACCCCTCTTTCTATCTGAAAAGTTAATATTGCATTTGTGATCGTGTACTTTTATGTAGGATTGCTCATGTAATCTAGATTATGAATTTTGAGTTATACGCGTGCACCTATCTTACCATAATGACAACAATATATTGATTGTGTTTAATGTGTGTTTTAAATAAACTATTATAAAGCATATGTAGTGCACGAGAATGTGGTCGAGAGTAATTTTTGATATGATATTATTGATTTTTTTGGGATCAAAGTAATAAAATTCAATTACGTTCTTATTTCTTTTATGACTTATTTTAGAAGAAATGTATATTTGATGTTTGCAATTGTAATCAACTCTATCTTTAGAAATCTCTTTTGTACGCTTCTAGATTGAAGACAAGTTTGATGGTGCTACAAGAAACAGAAGTAAATAGAGAAATTAAAATAAGGAATTTACGTCTATACTTTTGTAATCTTAAAAAAAAAAGTTTATGATATACACTTGAGATTTGTAATTTTTAAGATCAGGTGCTTTGAATTTCAAAGTAAAAATGTTGTGAATAATGCAAAGTACCTGGTTTTCAACTGTAATAATTGAACATATTTCAGTTCAAATTGGCGCCTTTAAGCTTCTACTTTTTTTTTTTCATTTTTATGCATATCTAACCCTGTTTTTCGTTTGTTTTCTTTTTCTTTAACAATTTTTTGTTTCATAAATGATTTTTCACGTATTCCATTTTCTTTGTTTTGTTTTTATTTTCAGCTTTTCAATTAGCCAATTGTTTGCTAAACTAAAAATGCAAAGAAAAAACAAATCACAGTGCTCATTATCTAATTAATTATCCAGTGTTTATTTCACTTCAACCAAATTAAAAAGGGTAACAAAGGAATTTCTTTGTTTTGTTTTTCTTTCTCATTACACTTTCATTTTTCAACATTTAAAAAAGATTCAATACCCTATTTTGTTTAATTTTTACCAAATTTAAAAGGGGGTCATAAAGGAAGGCTAAGAGTATTATTGACGTAATTAATGAAAGACATAATTGACCAGAAATAATTTATAACATTCGAACTTTTATAAGTAGTATAGATGATTAGTACGTATACGCATACACATTTATATAAACATATTTAAGAAATTAAATATATAATTAGAATCTGTTAGCCCTATTATATATTTCGATTATAAAAACATTGATAAATGAGCTAACATTATTATTGTTGAGCTTCGAATGATAAAAATTCACAAGTTAATGGAGTTTGATCTTCGTAGCATGATTAAGCAAATTCATTTTTTCATTCTATCAAGAAGCAATCAAAGGATGAATTATTTATTTCGTTTGTATATACTACTATATATTGTAACTAGTCTTAAATTGTTATTTCGCCTTAAATTGACCCCAGGCCTTAAAAAAAATTGGAAAAGAATTTTGGTAAAAAAGGAGTGACAATTCATAAACTATCTTTCAAAAAGGAGCGACAATTCACAAACTATCTTTCGGGCACCAATTAGTAGGTGTATAGGATTAATTCTATAATGGTAGACCTTGATCAAATTTATATTAAACCAGCTTTAAAGTGTTTGACCCAAAAAATAAAAAAGTTTAAATCTGCTTCAACGTACTCAAAACTGATTAAATTCAAAAAATTTATTTTCTTAGATCTTGATTTAATTAGTTTTGCAGAATCAGATTTGACCGAGATAATTATCGAAATATCCTCACATATTAACGGACATTAAACGCCCCCTCAAATTTTGAAGATAATATATGGTAATTTTGTCATAGTAAACTTACTTTCATCTCTTTTATCTAAGCACATTCAGTAACTTTTACTATTACGCTTAAAATAGACTAAAATTAATCTTATAAACTGATTTGATCTTAGTCAAAATTTACTTCTTTTTTTTTTACATTGATTTGCAGTCACCTGTAAGAGGGAGTAGTGGCTTAAGCTCTTGGAGTTACCTATAATTTTAAACTTGCATGCAACTGTAAGTTATTTAAAGGTGATTGTAAGACTTAAGGATGGTACGTTAATGGCTTTTACCTGCCATAAAAGGTTATATTTTTTCTCCTTCATCAATACGCAATTTGGGCACATTTTAAGACTCGGGAACTCTGATCAAAATCCTCATTTATTGCTAGAAAATTTTGCTCAAAGATCTCATTCAAAACCCTATTCGTTCATATTCAACTCTTCATTCTATTCAAATTTGCACATATTGTAAGCTAGAAACACTTGAGTTATGATTGCAAACAAAGTCATCAATGTATTCATCTCTCCTTGTTATACACTGTTTTTATCATCTCTTAGGGAGTTCTTCATTATACAAAATCAATCATTTCAAACATTTTTGTGTCAAAGCTTGGGGTTTCCAAGCTTTGGAGCCTTGAGTTTGTTTAAGTTCGCTCTCGATAACTCGAAAGGAAGACCATTCTAGTGGAGTTTAGGGCTTTTAAGGAACTTTTTTGAAAGAGTGGACGTAGATTTGAGGGTAATTCAAACCAAACTATCTAAATCTTCATTGTAATGTATTTTTTTACACATTTCTGTATTTACATTAGTATGTTATAATCGTAATGAGATTGATTACTTTATAAATGTGATATTGACTATGAGATATATTACTTGAGAACCCTAAGTGTTGAATTAATAACTCATTTTATTCTCAAAATTGCTTGTGATATAGTGTTAATTCCCCTAAGTAATCTTAGAAACCGTAATCCCCCCCTCCCCCTGCAGTTATTCTATTGGTTTTAGAATTAAAGGAGATTAAAGCTATTATAGAGATGTTAGAAAAGCTTCACTAAAGAGCAGCAAAGATATATAGGTTAAGTTATTTTTAATTATGATTGACATACAATTGTGATGGAGCTTATTATTACATGAATTAAATGTAGAATGAAGAATCCACGTACTACTAGATAGATGGTTGGATACAAAAGTACAAAATACAAGTTTTTTTTATAAAATTGTAAAAAGTCTTTGAATGTAATGAAGACAAGACATCAATAATTTCAAAAACAATAAAAGCAATTGCAAAGAAAGATATCATAAAAGTAGTTGCGAGACCTAAGAAGAGCCTTTAGGAATCAATAATGAAGAGATATTCAAAATTTCTCACAAGATGAAAAATGTTAATGACAAGAAATCTGGGACCACGATCAAATCATCTCTAGGAAGGATTCAGAAGGATTAGGAAAGCGAGCAACTCTACATTTTCTAGAATATCTGAAATTAATGTTTTCATAGCTTTTAATTAGTTTGATCATACTTTCCCATACCTTGACTGTTATTTCATGGGAAAGGAGAAACTTTGAATGATGAGTTAATAAAAGTTCTTTGAAGTTTTAGTGCTCAAACGGTCATAAACAAATACTATTAAAGTAGGTTCATTTCAACTGCATTGCACGTGCAACATAACGAGTTAACCGAAATAAATGTATTAAAGACCAAATTATAAGCTTGTTATGGCTTTAACGTCTTATTACAGTAACCTTCAACTTTTCTAGGTTAATTAATTTAGGATTATAAATGTAGTTTGTGATAAATTCCATTCCCAAAAGCTTAATAAATTTCATTAGAGGGCAATGGATATTGAGGAATTATTAATAAAATGTTGTCGGTTCATTATTGGCACCTAAGTCATCGTTTGACAAAAAAATTTTTTTGGTTTTCAGTTTTTAAAGAGCAGTTTTTTAAAGAGCAGCTTAAATTTTTTTTTTTATAAAAATAAGTGGGTGTTTGATAACCCTTTTTTTTTTAGGTTTTTTTTTTTTGTGTTTGGTAACCCTTTTTATTTTGACTTTTTTTTTTTGGTGGTTTGCGGTGGCGGTGGTGGGGTGTAGCGGTGGTCGACGGTGGTGGTGGTGGTGGCCGACGGCCGGAGGTGGCTGCCGGCAGTCACCGGCGGTGGTGGCCGGCGGCCGGAGGTAGCTGCCGGCAGTCTCCGGCGGTGGTCGCCGGCGGCCGGAGGTGGCTGCCGGCAGTCACCGGCGGTGGTGGCCGGCGGCTGGAGGGAGCTGCCGGCCGTCTCCAGCGGTGGTCGCCGGCGGCCGGAGGTGATCGGCAGTCTCCGGCGGTGGTCGCCGGCGGCCGGCAGTCTCCGGCGGTGGTCGCCGGCGGCCGGCAGTCTCCGGCGGTGGTCGCCTGAGGTGGCTGCCGGCGGTGGGAGGGTGGTGGTCGAAAAAAAAACCAGTTTTTGAAGTTTTTTTTTTACTCTGCAGTTTAAAAACTGGTTTTTTAAATTGAAAAAAAAATGATTACCAAACGCTGTTTTTTTTTCAGTTTTTAAAACTGAAAAAAGAGGGAAAATTTTTTTGTCAAACGGGGCCTAAGTCATCAAAAAGAAAGAGAGCAAAGAGAATTAAACATCGCCCCACCTGAGACTTTTAAGTGTAACAATATAATAATAAAGATGTAAATCTTCAATGGTGAAATGACACATCGAAGCCAATTGTAAGATTTTAGAGAAAGGTATATCACGACAACTGAGACTTGTAAGAGGTTGCCAAAAAAATTGTTATGTCAGTACATGAATGTATATATGGGACGAGTTACGTTGTGGTTTCGTGGCAGGCATTCTTTTTATTCTCTCTAATTTGGTGAAGTCTGACTTTTATGAACTAAATCGGATTTTATTAAAATATTTTTTTTAAATACATCATATGATTACGTATTGTCATCACTATCACAATCAGAGTATTTGATTACCTTTATATTATCCTTCCATCCCCAAATGATTGATTAATTTTTCTTTTTGGGTTGTTCTAAACAAATTATCACTTTCTGAATTAGAAAAATTCACTCTCCACATTTAATCTATTTTATATTTTATTATTTTATTTTTTTCTTCACATTTAATCTTTCACCAACTCATTTTCTCTCCTGACCACTCTCACCCAATAGGGTAAAATAAAAATCACATAATATATGACTTTATATCCATAATATGCTTGTCAATCAAAATTGAATAATTATAGGGTTACATCGTAATAAATGACAAGAGATTGAATCCGTTGTACTAAAATAACATTTGAGTAACAACATCAATTTTTTCTAGCAGATAATTCTTTTCTCTTTGTCAAAGTGCCTGAGAAGTCGGACACGCGAAAATACACCATTCATCAAGGTGCATTAATAATAGGGAGATATGTTTTTTTACCAAGTTTTTATGGATAAATTTTTTTTAGTAACATTGGATCACTTGTGTGGTACTATGGAGAGTGGAACAACAATTTAGAAAGTGAAATAAGAAAAGAAAAAAAATTTCTAATAGCATTAAATTCCTAACAAGGTTATTATATCTAGATTCTTTAGTATTTTTTCATTGATCACATGTATAAACATCATCCAAAATTCATCTATTATATATCTTATAGTGTTCTATGTTAGTCAAACTTATGGTCAGGAATTCAAAAATCACCACCGGTGAAAGAAAAAAATGGTTTTTAGAACATATAATTATATAAAATGTTATAGCTTCTTTTCAAAGATTATATAATAATCTATTATAGTACCGATACTTTCAAATATTTATGTTTCATCTCATTAAATGATCAAAAAGTAGACACTTACCTTGTTCTTGTTCTTGTTCTTCTTTTTTTATTGGTACCAAATGAGAATGAGCAAAGCTTAACCAATAATCACTCCACAAATGATAAGCACCATAGCGAAAGAGCATATTTATCTCATTCTTGTCTAAAAGGTATTTCGAATACAACTGAGAAAGTTAATAAGGTACAATTTTCTTGATCACGACAATTTTCCAGCATATTTATAAGGCGATGTCATTGTTGCTCCTATAAACATAATGTTCACAACCTACTTTGGTCGCACCCGAGGACCCATCAGGGATCCCGTTTCGTGCGGCACGTCACATATTCAACGATCAATTTTTTAACACTTACAAGCCGGTCAAAGCGACACATACTCAAGTCACGTGAATTGCTGGTGAAACAACCTTGACGTGCCTTCCCCCTTAGGGAGTCGGCCACCTTGGGGGGGGGGGGGGCACTTTAAGGGGGTCGGCCGCCTACCTTGACGACTGTAGCTCGCGATCGCGCGTCGTCGCCTGGACAACTGTTACTCGCGGCCCCACGACGACAGTTGCTCGCGGCCGCCCTTTGTCGCCACATCGACCGTCGCTTGTTGTCCGCCGCTCTCCGTCGTCGCGACGATCGTCGCTTCCCATTGTCCGCGCCCCGTCTTCGAGATGCCCGTTGCCTGCGGTTGCCCGCCATCAAGGTCGTGCACCGTCACTGTAAGGACCGTCGCTCACGGCCGTGCACCGTCACCGCGACGACCATCACTTATGACCGCGCATTGTCTCCGCAACGCTCTCCGTCGCCCGTGTGCCCGCTTTGCGCTGCTCGTGTGCCCGCTTTGCGCTACCCGTCGCCCGTGGTCGCATGACACCAGCAATCGCCAGCACCGACCTCTCGGCGCTCGTCGCCTACGGTCATGCGTCGTCCCCGTGACGCCCGCACGTTGACTCCACAATGCCCGTCACCCGTTGTTGCTCACCATCTCTACGACCCTTGTCGCCGCCCGTGCGCCGTCTTCGACACCCGTCGCCCATGCGCCATCACCTCACTCCTCCGCACCGCTGATACAGCGATGCCCTCAGGCTCTCAGTTACAAATGTCGTGCCCCCGGCACCATATGCACTCCATCGCACCCATGCGTCATAATCATGTTACATGCCTCCCGGGCACTACACTCATTCACCACACTGTTATACCCCAAAAAAATTTCTTTTTTCTGTGAGAAATTAGTATTTTGAATAAATAAGTTTATGGTCTTTTGTTAAAATTAAGAAAAATGATTTGGGATTGTTTCTGAAACTTTTTGGTCAAAGGAAAATTATTTTGCTTCGAATGAAAGTGGTTTCATTTGAATCAAAACTATTTGATGTTAAGGGTTTTGGAGTTTAAAGGATTCGGTCGAAGGAAAATAGTTTTACTTCGAATGAAAATGGGTTTGCTTTGAATGAAAATATTTTGCTTCCAACGAAAAGTATTTAAATCGTGTTAAATGAGTTTCTGAAGTTTTCATTTGAATTAAAAGTTTTAATTCGAATGAAAACTTGTTTTCGGTCGAATGCAACAAAAAAAAATCGAATTAAAAAGTTTACATTCGAATGAGAACTCATTTTCGGTCGAATGCAAAAAAAAGATTTAATTCAAATTAAAAGTTTTCATTCGAATTAAAAGTTTTAATTCGAATGAAAACACATTTTCGGTCGAATTGAAAAAAAAACATTTTGAACCATTTTCACTTATGTCAGATTCGGTCGAATGAAAGATGTATTTCGGTCAAATCAAAAGTATTTTCGGTCAAATTAAAACTTAGTTTTGTTTCATATAAATAGTCTCTTATTTTTCTTTCGAAATTTTTTTGTTCTCTGCCTACTTCCCTTTGCAACAGAGAGAGAGAGAGAGAGGAAGAGGATTGGAAGGTTCGTGATTTCTAAGGTGGAGCTCAAGGATTTGTGTTCTTAAAAGTTTGGCTAAGGTAAGGGTTTATTTTCGAAATTCAAATCAGCGATGGACCAATCGCTCATGTAAGTCCTTAGTTTCTTTTTGAAATCCGAATTTCTTCGAATTGAGTTAAGTGATTCTTCTACTCCCTTTTTTCTTTGAGCTTTATTATGAATAACTTGTTCTCAGTGCTATGACTTGTGAAATTCAATTTCCGTCGAATTCGTTTGACCTTAGAATTTGCGATATTGATATCGTTCATTTTAGAGATTGCTGTTATTTCGTAAACTCCATATATTGTTTGACATGTCCAATTTTTTATTGTGTTAAATTGAAATCTTTATTTTGATAACTCTATGAGTCATGTCACAGTGTATGTGACTTATGTCTGACTTACCCACGTGAATTGAAACGTAGGATAGCTCAAGAGAGTTGAGCTAGAGATCGCGATCTTACATTGTGAACCGACCTCATATGTCAGTATTGACGTATGTGACCACTTTTTGAATGGCTCTCTAGTGTCTGTCTCCGTACTCAGTTATATTTTGACATTCGAAAATTAGTTTGATGTCCGTTCTGTTTGAACTTTCGTGCTTTCAAATTTTCGTTTCTCAGACATTGTTGCTTCCGTTTGATTCGTCCTTGAGCGACCATACTAGGCATTTGACTCATTCTCTTATTGTTTCTCCTTTCAGATGATTAGTAGGTGGGACTTTGGGATCGAATGGCTAGCTGAGTGATCAAGAGTTAGCTACCTTTGTTTCAGAGTTAGTACTAATATTTTTGAGTATAATGTTTGAGACAGATTGTTAACATTTAGGTTTTATTTTGGAAAAAGTCTGTGTTGGAGAATTTGAATTATACAAAGGCTTGGGGCCACTGTGTTAGATATTGATATATTTTTGGGAATTATTAGTGTGTGCTTTGATTTACCATTCTGGAGTCTTTTGATAATTATAGGAATCTATTTGAAATCTATTTATCTGGCATTAACGCTCTAAAAATAAATTTGGGGCGTTACAGTTGGTATCAAAGCTTAGGTATGAGATTCTGTAGACTCATGCTTAGGATCAAATAAGTTGTGAGATGGGTAGGATGGGTAGATTTAAGAGTAATGTCTTAGTCCGCATCTGATTTTAGTTTTCTTTTGTAGCTATGGCAAGCAGTCGTAATACCAGCTGAACTCGAAATCAGAATGTGGAAAATCCAAATCACCGGGAACGAGAACCCGCCAGATCTTCTGACCATCTTGGCAAACCAGCAAGCTCAGTTGACTTATTTACTGGCTAATCAGCAAGCTCAGTTAAATCAGCATAATCAACCTAACCCACCACCGAACCCGAATCACGGGCAGAATCAAAATCCGTAGCTTGTTAGAGCAGTTTGATAAGAAAAATATAGAACCTTTTGGAGGAACCAATGATCCAATTGTGGCAGGGAAATGGATATCTCGACTTGAAAAGGATTTTAGGTGTATGGGTTGCACCGATGCAAAAAAGATAGAACTTACAGTGTATAAGCTAGACAGGGAGGCAGACCACTGGTGGAAGATGATTGAGGATAGTAAGACGGTGGAACAACGTAGGGCAATGACATGGGAATTTTTTTAAGGTTTTGTTCTTCGACCGCTACTTCCCTAGTAGTGTAAAAGAACAAATGTATCGTAATTTTCTTAATATGAGGCAGGAGGACAACGAGAGTGTCGCCGAGTATGAGGTGAAGTTTACACGAATATCTCGTTATGGTAAGCAGTTGGTGGCTAATGAGAAGGACGGAGTGCAGAAGTTCACTTGGGGTCTTAAGTCTAACATTAGACAGCGTATTATTCCAGTCCTGACAGAGACCTATGTTCAGTGTGTGGAGAAGACTATTGAATCTGAGGCAAGGGATTTCAAAGAGAGAAAAAAAGCCAAGGCAGGTAAGAGAGATCGCCCAGAACTATCTCAGTCACACGCGGCACAAAGTGACGGGAAGCAAAAATAGGCATCTTTGTCAACTTCTGTTGGTCAGAGGGGCCAAGGTCAGAGGCAGGGTCAAACTCAAGGTAATTTTAGTAGGAGCTTAGGCTAGAACTTTGCTCAGAGACCTACGTCTGTAGGTTCTGATCCTATCTTTTAGAGGTGTAACAAGCGAAAAGGCGGTCAGAGTTGTTATTGGGATACGGAAGCGTGCTTCAGGTATGGCCAAAAGGGTCACCGTATCAGAGATTGTCCAGTATTAGCATCGGGACTATCTAGGCCACAAGAATCAATTGCGAGGAGTATAGCTTTGGCCCTAGACTGAATACGAATCAGTCATCCGGAGGACAGAAACCTAAGGCTACAGGCAGGGTGTTTAACATGACAGCTAAGGACGCGTCGAATTCAAAGGATGTGGTGGCAGGTACGATACAGGTTAACTCAATTGATGTGCATGTATTGTTTGATTTTTGTGCCACGCACTCTTTTGTCTCTCTTTCATTTGCGCGTCAACTTAGGGTTAGACCCCAGTCACTTGACTATGAGTTGTCTGTTGGTACTCCAGTTGGAGATTTTGTGATAGTTGATTCAGTATTGAGAAACTATAAGATCCGTATATGTGATAGGGACCTCTCAGGGGACTTAATTCCTTTAGTTATCCGTAATTTTGATGTGATTTTGGGTATGGATTGGTTGGCATCCTATCATGCCTTAGTTGACTGCTTTAAGAAGCGAGTCCATTTTTGTTTATCTGATTTGTCTGAATTTGAGTTTAGGGGTTCAAAACCTAGTAGGTTTTCTGTTATCTCAGCTACTGCGGCTTGCCGCATGCTTCGTAAGGGCTGTAGGGGTTACATTGCACATGTCCGTGATATTAGTCATGAATGTCTTGAAGTATTAGAAGTACCGGTAGTCTATGACTTTTCTGACCCATCGATCGTGAGATGGAATTCACAATTGATTTAGTGCCCGGTGCAGCACCTATTTCTAAGGCTCCGTATTGAATGACGCTTTCAGAGATGAAGAAGCTAAAGGAACAGCTTCAAGAGCTACTTGATAAGGGGTTCATTCGCCCTAGTGTGTCACCTTAGGGTGCTCATGTCTTATTCGTTAAGGAGAAGGATGGTATATTAAGACTTTGCATTGACTACCGTGAGTTGAATAAGATCACTATCCGTAATAAATATCCGTTGCCACGCATAGATGGTTTGTTTGACCAAATTCAGGGAGCGAAATTTTTCTCGAAGATAGATTTGCGTTTTGGATATTATCAGCTGAAAGTCAAGGCGGAGGATGTGCCAAAAACCTCGTTTAGAACTAGTTATGGTCATTATGAGTTTTTGATAATGCCGTTCGGGTTGACTAACGCCCCTGTTGCTTTTATGGATTTGATGAACCGTGTGTTTAGACAGTATTTGGATCAATTTGTTATTGTTTTTATTGACAATATTTTGGTGTACTCTAGGTTGGAGGAGGAGCATCGTTAGCATTTGCGGATTATCTTGCAGACTTTGAAAGATAATAAATTGTATGCTAAGTTTTTGAAGTGTGAGTTTTGGCTTGAACAGGTTACATTTCTGGGGCATGTGGTGTCTAAGGATGGAATAACAGCTGACCCCTCTAAGATTGCGGCAGTAACTGACTGGCAGAGACTGAGCAGTGTTACCGAAGTACGAAGCTTTTTGAGATTGGTCGGCTACTATCGTCGATTTGTTGAAGGTTTTTTGAAAATCGTTGTGCCTTTAACTCAGTTGACTAAGAAGAACACCCAGTTTGTTTAGAGCAAGAAGTGCAAAGCTAGTTTCCAAGAATTAAAGGAGAGGTTAGTGTCTACACCGGTATTGACTTTACCATCCAGTTCCGTTGTGGTTTAATGCAACATGGTAAGGTGATTGCTTATGCTTCGAGACAGCTTAAACCTTATGAGTAGAACTTTCCCACCCATGACTTAAGTTAGAGGCTATGATTTTTGCTTTGAAGATATGGAAGCATTACTTGTATGGTGAAACCTGTGAAATATATACCGATCATAAAAGTCTTAAGTATATTTTCACCCAAAGGGAGTTGACCATGAAACAGAGGCGTTGGTTGGAGCTTTTAAAAGATTACGACTGTTCGATTCATTATCACTCTGGCAAGGCGAATGTCGTGGCCTACGCGTTTAGTAGGAAGAACACCGGGAACTTAGCATCATTGATTACTTGTCAACCTCAACTGTTGGAAGATATGATGAATTTGGATCTTGAGATTACATGGCAAGATTGTTTAGAATACTTGGCAGCATTTCAGGTACAACCCACTTTGATCAGAAGGATCAAGGAAGCCTAAGATGGAGATTCAGGTATAGTTCACATCATTGAGAGTATTAACGTTGGAAAGCAATCTGAGTTCAGAATTAACGAGCACGGTGTGGTTTGGTTTCTTAACAGACTTTGTGTGCCAGCTGATTTAACTTTGAGGAGGGAGTTACTGTCGGAGGCTCGTACTTTTAGTTTCTCTATTCACTCGGGAGGGAAAAAATGTATCATGACCTTAAAGAGCATTTCTGGTGGAGCAGTATAAAGTCGAATATAGCGGAATTTGTATCCCAGTGTTTAGTTTGTCAGAAAGTGAAGACAGAGCATCAGAGGCCTAGCGACTGCTTCAGCCACTTGAGATTCCATAGTGGAAGTCAGAGCACGTAACAACCGATTTTGTGGGAGGCTTACCGAGAACAATCAAGGGTTTTGACACTATTTGGGTTATCGTTGATATGTTGACTAAGGCTGCGCATTTCCTTCCGATCTGAGCAACAGCATCCTTATCTGAGTTAGTTCGATTACAATTGATGAGATTGTGAGGTTGCATGGTGTGCCATTATCTATAGTGTTAGATCGAGATCCGTATTTCACTTTAAAAATTTGGAGGAGCTTTCAGAATTCCATGGGCACTGACCTTCGTTTCAGCACGGCTTATCATCCGCAGACAGACGGACAGTCCGAACGTACCATTCAGTCGCTAGAGGATATGTTGAGAGCTTGTGCGCTAGACCTTGGTGGTAGTTGGCATAGTCATTTGCCTTTGGTTGAATTCACATATAAAAACAGTTATTAGGTGAGTATTCAGATGGCACTATTTGAGGCATTGTATGGGCGGGGTGTAGGACACAACTATGTTGGGATGAGGTAGGAGAGAGACAGTTATTAGGACCGGAATTGGTGCAGTTGACTACCCAAAAGGTTGATTTGATTCGGGAAAGTCTCAAAGTGGCTTAAGATCGACAGCGTAGTTGCACATCTCACCGTCATCGTGAACTCGAATTTGAAGTGGGTGATCATGTGTTTTTGAGGGTTTCACCTTGGAAGGGAGTGATGCGCTTCGGTAGAAAGAACAAGCTTAGCCCTAGCTTTTGCAGGCCATTCGAGTTTTTGGAAAGGATCTGTCCGATGACTTACAGAGTGGCATTACTGCCATAACTTTCTCACGTTCATAACGTTTTTCATGTTTCAATTCTAAGGAAGTATGTCTACGATCCGACACATATTGTGTCGTACGAACCTTTATCAATTCGGGAGGACCTTTCCTACGAAGAGCAGCCGGTTGAGATTTTTGACGGTCGTGATCAGGTATTAAAGACGAAAGTCATTCCTTTAATTAAGGTTTTATGGCGGAACCACGAAATAGAGGAGGCCACTTGGGAACTTGAGGAGGCTATGCGCAAAAGGCATCCTCAGCTTTTTGACACTTAAGATACGTTTTAAATTCCGAGGACGGAATTCTTTTAAGGAGGAGAGAATGTTATACCCCAAAAAAAAATTTCTGTGAGAAATTAGTATTTTGAATAAATAAGTTTGTGGTCTTTTGTTAAAATTAAGAAAAATGGTTTCGGATTGTTTCTGAAATTTTCGATCGAAGGAAAATTGTTTTGCTTCAAATGAAAGTGATTTCATTCGAATCAAAACTATTTGATGTTAAAGGTTTTGGAGTCTGAAGGATTCGGTCAAAGGAAAATAGTGTTGCTTCAAATGAAAATGAGTTTGCTTCGAATGAAAATATTTTGGTTCAAACGAAAAGTATTTAAATCGTGTTAAATGAGTTTCTGAAGTTTTCATTCGAATGAAAACTCGTTTTTTGGTCGAATGCAAAAAAAAAAGTTTTAATTCGAATTAAAAAAAATTTATTCGAATTAAAAGTTTTAATTTGAATGAAAACTCATTTTCGGTCGAATGAAAAAAAAATTGAACCATTTTCACTTCTGTCGGATTTGATCGAATGAATGATGTGTTTCAGTCGAATTATTTTCGATCAAATTAAAACTTGGTTTTATTTCATATAAATAGTCTCTTATTTTCCTTTCGATTTTTTTGTTCTCTGCCTACTTCCCTTTGCAATAGAGAGAGAGAGAGAGAGAAGCTTGGAAGGTTCGTGATTTCTAAGGTAGAGCACAAGGATTTGTGTTCTAAAAAGTTTGGCTAAGATAAGGATTTATTTTCAAAATTCAAATTAGCGATGGACCAATTGCTCATATAAGTCCTTAGTTTCTTTTTGAAATCTGAATTTCTTAGAATCGAGTTAAGTGATTCTTCTTCTCCCTTTTTGATTTGTGCTTCATTATGAATAACTTGTTCTCAATGCCATGACTTGTGAAATTCAAGTTCCGTCGAATTCGTTTGATCTTAGAATTTGCGATGTTGATATCATTTGTTATAGAGATTGTCGTTATTTCGTAAACTCCGTATATTGTTTGACATGTCGATTTTTTATTGTGTTAAATTGAAATCTTTGTTTTGATAACTCTATGAGCCATGTCATAGTGTATGCGACTTATGTCTGACTTACCCACGTGGATTAAAATGGAGTGAAATGCAGGCTAGCTCAGGGGAGTTGAGCTAGAGATCGCGATCTTACTTTCTGAACCGACCTCATATGTTAGTATTGACGTATGTGACCACTTTCTGAATGACTCTCTAGTGTCTATCTCCGTACTCAGTTACATTTTGACATTCAAAATTTAGTTTGATGTCCATTCTTTTTGAACTTTTGTGCTTTCGAAATTTTGTTTCTCAGACATTGTTGCTTCCGTTTGATTCGTCTTTGAGCGACCTTACAGGGCATTTGGCTCATTCCCTTGTTGTTTCTCCTTTCAGATGATTAGTAGGTCGGACATTGGGATCAAAGGGCTAACTGAGTGATCAAGAGTTAACTACCTTTGTTTCAGAGTTAGTACTGATATTTTGAGTGTAATGTTTGAGATAGATTGTTAACATTTAGGTTTTATTTTGGAGAAACTCTATGTCGGAAAATTTGAATTATACAAAGGCTTGGGACCACTGTGTTAGATATTGATGTATTTTTGGTAATTATTAGTGTGTGCTCTGATTTACCATTTTGGAGTCTTTTGATAATTATAGGAATCTATTTGAAATAGATTTATCTAAAAATAAACTCTGGGCGTTACACACACCATGCTCCCCCGCCATGGAAGTGGAACATGCTTCGACCCACTCTCCGGAGTGTGCAGCATCCAGCAAGGATAGGCATTTCCTCCGGAACACTATCTCAGCCAGGGAGCTTTTCAACTCCCCTTCTGCCAGGTAGACGGCTCCTCCGGGATGTTACCTCGGCCTGTCAGGTAGACGGCTCTCTTGGATGTTACCTTGACGCGCTCCGAGTGCTCCGGCACAAAGACTCACCCGCGGGGATAGGCAATTCCTTCGAGACACTATCTCCGCCAGGGAGATTTTCAACTCCCCTTCCGCCAAGTAAACAGCTCCTCCGTGATGCTACCTCAGCCCATCAGGTAGACGGTTCCTTCAAGATGCTACCTCGACACGCTGCGAGTGCTCTGGCATAAGGACTCACCCGTGGGATAGGCTCGCTCTCTAAGACATTATCTCCGCCAGGGAGCTTTTCAACTCCCCTTTTGCTAGGTAAATGGATCCTCCGGGATGCTACCTGGCCCGTCGGGTAAACGGCTCCTCCGGGATGCTACCTTAATGCGCTCCGAGTGCTCCGGCACAAGACCTCACCCGCGAGATAGGCGACTCCTCTAGGACACTATCTCTGCCAGGGTGTTTGCGTGACTGGCCTATGTGCTCCAGCACTGGGGGCTTGCGTCGGCATCCCTAGGGACTATGACCCCTAGGTCACTCCGAGACAAGAGCAGGTCTTTAGAGAGCATCACACTTAGTCCACCTGGAAACTGGGCGTCGGGTCTTCCCCACCGCTGCCCAGGCCTGTGGGACTCTACATGGGCTTGGATTGGTGGCTAGATCAAAAGGGTTGTCTGGCCACACCGCTGCTATGAGAGCCAGTCTTTCTGAACAGACAGCGACGCTGTGTGCAGTAGGCTGGGTGAATATGCAATTCGACAGTCCGTGGAGCACTGGCAGCTATGGACCCCTCGATGACGTGTCACTCCTGAAGAGCGCCACGTGTTACGTGATGACATCATCATCTTAACTTCTATTAATAGAGGTCTTGAGAATTCATTTTAAGGACTTCAGATTTTAAATTCTCAGAATTCTCTCACTTTTTCTTTCTCTCTAGATTTCTGGAGAGAGAAACATACAGAACCTTAACTCTGGACCTAAGCATCAGATTGTGACTGTCGTCGTATATTCATCCCCCGTCGTCGCCCTCGCAGCACTACCACCCTCAGGCTCTGTCTGGGAAGCCCTTGGTCTCTGCCTATGTTCCACTCTTGCTGTGTCCCACATCAGCACACTTGACATCTGACTCAGACTACATTCTTTGTGGCACCTTCACATTGACTGCGAACCCACTTTCATTGGCATCATTTTGGAGACTCCGCTAGGGAGGTGAGCATCGTATTGCACTTCGTCCCTTGCCTGACACACACCAAGCAACCATGCCTCAGCAATGTAGGGCTACTAGGACTACCAGCCAAAGTCTCAACCCAGCCATCCAAGAGGAGCACCATCTCGAGGATCAAGAAGAGACCAGCCAAAACCAACTCCAGCCTTTCCCCGGGATCAATGCACCTAATGTGGCCGCGATCGTCAGTGCCACAATCCAACACCTTACTCCTACCATCATCGAACTCCAAGACTCCCAATCATCTCTCATGGTCATGATTTTAGAAATGCAAAAATCAATCCAATTCTTGACTTCACAGTCGTCGATTCCTCAAGGCCTCAGAGCTCCCCACCCTGTGCCCGCTGCTCACCCCGTGTCACCCTGAGCTCTGTGGTTGGCCTCTCCTACTCAGATCCAGCCTTCAGGGCCCAGGATAGTTGTGGACACTCCCCAGGCCCCAGTGTCGCGACCATCGCTGCCTTGGTCCTCTTGGCCCTCAACAGTAGGACCTGCGGCACCTCAGCATGCGGCGCCCCAGCCCACAACACCCCACCTCACCCTTGCTAGAAGTACTTCGGAGACTCATGTCTCATTTGAGATGGAACCTAACCCTAACACAACCAACCGACCCCAAAACACAAGCCATTGCCCCGGCTTGCTTCAATCAGCCCTTCCTGTTAGCCGACCTCCTCCTGCTGGCACTACCCCTGTGTAAACCACACCCCAATAAGCTGCTCCCCACCACCAACCCTTCTCTATCGTTGTCATCCCCGCAATGCCTCAGGTCGCCCTATCTGGGGGCTCTGGTGCCAGGACCATCCCGACAGGGCACAAACCCTCCCATGCTTCATATGTCACTAAGCATGACTTTGGCGCTATCATCTGTTGCCTTGAGCAATTATCCTTAACGCACTCCCCCTTGAAGCTGTCAGGCCATGCTCCCTACTCTGGCAGCCTCGCTACCAAGCCCTACCTTGTCAAGTACAAGCAACCAGCCTTCATCCTGTTCAATGTCAAAGAGGGAAACACCCACGAGCACCTCACCCATTTTGCTGGCTCCCTAGAGCACTACAGGGAGTACGACACTTTAAAGCTTCGAGAATTTCATAAATCCCTAACTAGCCTCACCTACTCTTGGTACTACCAGATCCCTGACGGTAGTATCCACTCCTGGTTTGACATGGTCTAACTCTTCCTTGACAAGTTTCATTATGAAACAAAACGTGTGACCATCGTTGACATTACCGGAATCTGCTAGAACCCTGGTGAAGACCTCAATGCCTATGTAACACGATTTCATCACAAGTTCTTGGAATGCATTGACTTCAGCAAGGATGAAACCCTTGTACCCATTTGCATCAAGAACATGAAAGACACCTACAAGGTCTACCTTGAAAACCTCTAGCTTCGGTCCTGGGGACATCTCAAAGAAGCTGCGCGAGGCATCTATGACTCGGTCAGTCCGTTAAAGACCCCAAAGCCACAAACTCATATTGCCCTAGCCGCAACGGTAGAAGCAGTCAGTGACGACGACAACAGCCGTAAGTTTCAATCCCAAGGAAGGGATGGACGGCCTGACAAGATAAGGCAGCCGATGCCTGCCCCAGAATACCCATGTGACTTGAAGACAGTTAAAGGTCTCCTCAAGACCTGGATCAATGATAACTCCATAACCCTGCCCGATGCCAAAGAACCTACCCCGGAAGACCTAGCTCATCCCAACTACTGCCCTTATCATTGAAAAGTTGGTCACGGCCTCAAGTGGTGCAAGGGCCTCAAGTTCACCTTCGCCGACAAGATTGTGTCCGGCGAGCTTAAACTCTAAGTGCGAGACTAGTGCCCCACCCGCCCAAGCCCTAGCCTGTCCTAGTGCATTTTCTACACTTGTAATTTTTTTCGTCATTTTTGCAAGTTTCAATGTGCTCACTCCCCTTGTATCAAGGCATGTTGCCTCCCTATGTTATCAATGAAGTTGTATTTTTCAGACTTAGAAACATTTTCAAGCCTACTGACACCACCCTTGACGCCATCACCTACTCCCTCGGGGGCTTCACCCCTTCCCTACCTCACGCAGGCCAGGTTCCCTCCCTCTCCCCTGCCTCACATGCCACAGTGACTTGGTAGGTAGTGCGCGGGGTGGCTCGAGCCACGCTACCTATCGCCTCTGTGACTCAGCCGGTCGTCTATGCCAGCCCGCCATCCTAAGTCACCCTTCCCTCTCATCTCAACCCCTTGTGATCGTGGTCGCATCACCACCTTATATCCATTTTTTTCTTTCAACACTTAGACAAAATTCTTCATTTTTCAAAGTCGGGTCACCACCCCCCGCGGCCTCCTCCCTCGGCACCCTTGCCCGAGCTCCACTCTCCCATTTCTGGGACTTAAAAAAATTTCAAAAATTTTTCCATCCCCAATCCCTCCTATGCTCTTTTCAACACTTAGAAAATTTTCAACAAAATTTTTCACCCCCCTCCATTCTATGCTCTTTCTAACACTTGGGATTTTTTCTCAACACTTAGAAAATTTTTGAAAAAATTTTCACCCCCTTTTCCCTCATCCCTCTCACCTTGCCTACTCGGGGTCGGGTCATCACCCTTCATCCTCGTTCTATACTTAGAAAAATTCATAAAATTTTTCATCCTCTAGTGCTCTCTCCAACACTTAGCAAAATTTTCAATAAAAATTTTCATCTCCCCCAACCCCCCTTCATTCTCTCCTTTTCATTTCCAAATCTTTCTTCATCAAATTTTTTTCACACCTCTCATTCTATTTATATGCACATTGAAGATTCTATGGGGCCTCCCTCCTTGCGACAAAAAAAAAATTCAATTCATATTCAAATTCAAACCAAGATGGGCAGAACCCACCATCGAGAGCCCGACCCACGGAGAACCGACCTGAACCCACGCCCTTTCTGTGACTCTCTCAAAAGAGCCAAATCGAACCCGACCTACCCGACCCGCATCCCTCCCCCATACCCAAAACCATAATTTCCCCATCTCTTTCTCAATGTGCCGCAACACCCTTGGTGCCGCCGTACTTCGGCCATCTCCCTCTGCCGTGCCACTCGTCGGCCCTTCCCTTCTCTCTTCTTCCACCACCTACCCCGACGATCCCCCACCTTGCCTAATCCCCTCACCCCTGTCGACCCACCCCCCAACCCTGGCCGACCCCCCTCGACCCCTCTCTCCTTCTCCTCTCCCCCGACCCTGCAAGCCCTCATGGTGCCATCGCATCCCACTATCGCCGTCGACCCCCCTTTCCCTTTCCCCTTCTCTATTTTCTTGTTTAGACCATTCTCCCCACCGACCCACCTGGCCGACCACCACCCCCACCATGGTCGATCTCCCTCCCTTACCTAGCGGACCTTTCCTTCGGCCCACCACCTTCGGCCATCACCCACACATTCGGCCCCTCTTCCCTTTACAACCCCGGCCATCACCTTACCTCCCCACCATGGTCGAGGCCAACACCGTTGTCGCCCGTGCTTACCTCTTGGCACTCGTTGCCTGAGGTCGCATATCGTCCCGATGATGCCCGCAGTCGCCCACATGTTGACTCCATGAAGCCTGTCACCCGCGGTTGCTCGCCATCTCTGTGACCCCTGTCGCCCCCATTTTGTCTTCTCGACACCCGTCGCCTGCGCCTGTGTGCCATCACCTCACTCACTCCGCCGCGCCCATACGCCACGCCACTGATACAGCTGTGCCTCCAGGCTCTCTGTCACAATGTGGTGCCCCCACACCATACACACTTCATTGCACCCATGTGCCACAATCATGTTACATGCCCCCTGGGCACCACACTCATTCACCACCCCATGTACCCCCACCATGATCGTGAAACATGCTTCGACCCACTCTCTAGACTATACAGCATTCCGCGGGGATAGGCAATTCCTCCAAGACACTATCTCCGCTAGGGAGCTTTTCAACTACCTTTCTGCCAGGTAGGCGGCTACTCCGGGATACAACCTCAAGCCGTCAGGTAGGCAGCTCTTCCAGGATGCTACCTTGACGCGTTCCGAGTGCTCCGACAAGGACTCACTGGTAGGGATAGGAAATTTCTCCAGGACACTATCTCTGCCAGGGAGCTTTTTTAACTCCCCTTCCGCTAGGTAAACGGCTCCTCCGGGATGCTGCCTCGACACGCTCTGAGTGCTCCGGCACAAGGACTTACCCACAGGATAGGCTCGTTCTCTAAGACACTATCTCTGCCAGGAAGCTTTTCAACTCTCCTTCTGCCAGGTAGATGGCTCCTCCGAGATGCTACTTGGCCCATTGGGTAGATGGCTCCTCCGGGATGCTACCTGGCACGTCGGGTAGACGGCTCCTCTGGGATGCTACCTTGACTCGCTCCGAGTGCTCCAGCACAAGGACTCACCAGTGGGATATGTGACTCCTTCAGGACACTATCTCCGCCAGGATGTGCGTGATTGGTCTACATGCTCCGACACTAGGGGCTCGCGTCGGTATCCCTAGGGACTATGACCCTCGGGTCACTCCGAGACGGGAGCAGGTCTTCGGAGGGCATTGCGTCTAGTCCACCTGGTACCTGGGCGTCGAGTCTTCCCCACCCCTACCAGGCCTGTGGGACTCTGCATGGGCTTGGATTAGTGGCAAGATCAAGGGAATTCTCTGGCCACACCGATGCTGTAGAAGCCAGTCTTTCCGGACGAACAGAGCGACGCGTGTGAAGCAGGCCGGGTGAATATGCGATTCGACAGTCCGTGAAGCACCGGCAGCTATGGACCCCTCGGTGACGTGTCACTCATGGGGGAAGCCACGTGTCGCTCGATGACATCATCATCTCAACCTCTATTAATAGAGGTCTTGGGAATTCATTTTGAGGACTTCAGATTTTTAGAATTCTCTCTCACTTTCTCTTTCTCTCTCTAGAATTCTAGAGAGAGAAACATACATGACCTTGACTCTAGACCTAAGCATCAGATTGTGACTGTCGTTGTATATTCATTGCGCGTCGTCGCCCTCGCAACACTGTCTAGGAAACCCTTGGTCTCTGTCCTTGTTCCCACTCTTGCTGTGTCCCACATCAGCACACTTAACATCTGACTCAGATTGCATTCCTTGAGGCACCTCCAAGTTGACTGCAAATCCACTTTTCTTGGCATCACATAGATAAAATAAATAAATAAAAGAAAGAGAGAGCCTCTTTTTATGGTCAATGCCCTGCTTCATTAGTTCTACATCAATGCATGTTAAAAATAAGACATGATATGAAGGAGAAATTTACATAGAATTTTGATAGCTATTAAGGTTTTTCATTATCATATCATTGTAAGCACGATACTACTACTTATTAATTTCTATCGTCAATGCACATATTCTTTTTAATCTAATCAGAAACAATCATTACTAATATCTACATCGCATATTTAAATAACTTACTTATTTTATTTTTAACATATTATACTTTATCTCCTCAAATATACCCTGAGTATTATGCTAATATACAAAGGAATTATGATAATATCAAAACTACGTCGTTCGTAGTTTCGTCCTATCCGTTGTCAATGATGATTATGTAGTACACACCGCCCGACACTGCTTTCAACCCGTCTTTACCTGTCGGCAGAAAGAAACACTGCAGGGTATACCCGAGGTGCATACAGATCTCAGTACACGCTAGCCTGATCAATCGACTCTCCCGCGACTCTTCGTGATCGACGGTCGATACGCCGCGCGTGCACCGTATGAAGATACGCCACCGAAAGCAGGCTTCAGATGTTAAAAAGAACTAGAAAGTACACACGGTGACAGCACACGCGTTGGACACTGGTCTCAGCCACTAATAAATTGAGCTCCAAAGGGCCAAGCTAATTATAGGAACTTCTTGTTCACAGACATACTTTGTCCAGATTTCCGCAAATTAAGGGGGTGACAGTGAAGCATTAATGGCGACGGAGGAACCCAAGAAGGTCGAGGAGGAGCTGCCTCTTGCGGCGGTGGAGGCCCACCACGACGCGGCAGAAGGAAAACCCGCGGTGGCGGCACCGCCGCCTGTGGAGTCCAAAGCACTTGCCGTGCCAGACAGTATGCCTCTCTTCTTTTCCGTCTCTTTAAACTGCTTTAGTTTCGTTTGGACCGAATTTGCCAGATGTTTCCTCTCTGGGTATGTGGAAACAGGGAAAAGAAAATATAACAAATTTCAGTTGAATAGTTTATTTCTGGATATGGACAGGCAGGATTGCTTTTCTGGTCCCAAACAGTGATAGTTCATTATCTAGTTTCTTGTTCATGCAATTCTTCGTCAACAAACCAGAGTTCAGATTTCCCATAAATAGGAAAAATAAGATCTGACCTTTTTTCTTTTTTCTTAATAAAGAGTTCTTTTTTCCCTTTTCTTTTGGTTCATTATTTTTGTCTTTTCTTGAGCCCTTCATTGGCTTGGAATGCCAGTTGTTGCTTCCCAGTTCTGAGTGTGAAGTCAAAAATAAGTCTGGAGTACTTCAGCTTCCAACACTTCAACTTTTGGAAGAGGAAGCATTAGGATTATGCTCGTAATTGGGGTATGTAGCTGGCAGAAGAGGCCCACCTTGGCTCCTCGGTTGGGTGCTATAGAAATTATTGCTTTAGGAGGGTCCAGCATGTTTTCTGCATAGGAGATTCCTTCTGTTAGAAACTGTAATAGTGAATTTTTTTTTTGGCTTGATAAGTACTTCAGCTGGTGTAGAAGCGTACAAGTAGCTAGATAAATGCTCATTTATGCAAATGACTCGAATTTTAAATCACTTTCCATAAAGCAGAATGAGATGCAGAAGTTCCATTTTGAAATGTCTGAAATTCTAGGCTGAGAAGATGATTGATAACTGTAAAGAGTTCTGCTTTAGAATCTTGGTATTTGCTTAATTGGAGGCAGTAGATGTTGCTTAAAATTATGTCAAAACAAAAGTAGCAACATCGGAAAGAAAGATTGAAGCAGCAGATGCTGCTGCATAAGAAATAAAACATCGCCTATTCTTTGTTTGAGAACGAGGAGAGCTGGATCTTGTTGTTGGGCATATCAGTTATGACACCAAAGCATCTTTCAGGTTTCTAGAGCATTTTCTTGTGCTTGATAATTTTTCTTAGCTGAAACTTTATGTGTGCTTTCCTTTCTGCTTAATGGTTTAACATCTTAGGCATGAGCGAGTAAAACACAATTTCGATCTTGGAGCACATATTGAAACTTCCATTAGTAGTTAGCAGAAAAGCAACAGATCGTATTATGATTGTTTCCTTAAAACCATCCGTATTCATGAACTATTGAGTCGAGAGGCAAGACAGTCATGCGTGATGCTAGATACTCAATCAGCTACATGTAGTTCTCAACCCTTGAGGATCATGCTTTCTTCAAGACTTGTGTGTTGATCAAGACATTTTCTCGTTAGGAATCTAATTGTCGTCCTTCTTTCCGACTTTGACAGAGGCTCCAGAAACACCGAAGAAAAAGGGATCCCTTGATAGAGGTAGGTGCTTTCGACTACGCTGCTCTTCTTGTTTCTTCTGTGCCATATGTAGATATAGGAAAAGCACAAAATCTGTACATGTCCGTTGAAGGTGGAAACTCTCCGTCGTATTTATGTGAAGTTTCAATCAATATAAAACTCTCTTTGAAAGTTAAAGAATTAGGGCATTGCAGTATCTCATGTATAGATCTGTTACTACCACCTTTCTTCAGAGATCAATTTGATGTTCTGTAAAATAAGCAATGGTTCTGTTATTGTCGTACATCAGATATTGCTCTTGCGGGGGTTGAAAAGGAGAAGAGATTGTCCTTTATCAAGGCATGGGAGGAAAGTGAAAAAACAAAGGTGGAGAACAAGTAAGGCTTCCTGCTAACTTTCCTACTCTTCAGCTAAGGAACAGAAAATACTTCAAACTGACACCTGAAGAGTAATGCAAACTGGCATTACGGCAGGTGGCAGTTTGAAGTTGGTGTTATTTCTGCTTTCTTGAGATTTTGCCGGATTTCAATTGGCAAATTTTTTTTGGTGACTTTGTTGAAACATATAAACAGGACCCAGAAGAAGCTCTCTGCCGTTGCATCATGGGAGAACACCAAGAAAGCATCATATGAAGCTCAACTGAAACAACTCGAGGTAACCAGGGCCTTTTGTTTGATCTAAATTCACTTTAAGTTTTCCTGCATGCTTTTGCTTTAAAAGATGATCTCTTTATTACTCTTATGGAGCATATTCTGATTGATATTAATGTAGAAGAGATGGCAAAACCAAATAAAATTGACCATAGGAAAAAATATTTTACAACTGGCTAAAGATCTGTTATGATCTCTTTCAACTGGAGTGCAAGAATTTGGGTTCAGGTGATGATGTGCATACCCTAGTGAAACTAGTCTAACCAGACTATCTGTTCACAGTCGACAGTGACTGCTCCATTTTCATTGGTACTTAAATTCAAAGGGACAAAGATTGCTTTTGACGATGGAAGCCCTCTAGGCTTTGGGTTGCTGAAATGGAAAAGAAAATTACTCAATTCGGTGCACAGGCATTACATAAAAAAGAATATGTAAATCGCAATGCATATGATTCCTAGTTTCCTACCATGTGTTATTCGTCAATCCTAGGGTACATCGGCTGCTTGTGTTCAGTTCTTCATAAATGCTACAAAATTCTAACAAGGCCAAAAAGATGCTGTTACTGCATATTTGTCCACGAATGTGCAGTCAGCAATCCAGCAATAGCAAAGAGAACAGCAATATTAAAGAGAAAACAGTAGTAGTAAAGAGGACAAGATAAAGAAAAGAAAGCAGTGATGTACAGCAATCCAGGAGCCAAATGAACCAGAAGAAAGTGAAGTGGTGATGTTTACTTGCAAATGAATTATTTGATGAGTGAACGGCTATATATAAATCAATTACAAGATATAGTAGTCCCACAAGATCTGTTGCAGTTTTGTGTCCAGTGATAACGATTTGAGGCTATCAACAGGAACAACTAGAGAAGAAGAAAGCAGAATATGCAGAAAAAATGAAAAACAAGGTAGCTTTGATTCACAAGCAAGCAGAAGAGAAGAGAGCTATGGTTGAAGCCAGACGTGGGGAAGAGTTTCTAAAAGCAGAGGAGATGGCTGCAAAGTATCGTGCAACTGGGCACACACCTAAGAAGGTTCTCGGCTGCTTTGGAGGTTAAGACGATTTTCTTGATGCTATCGAGAACAAGCTCCGGCCTTCACCTGAATACTTGTGTTTGTTGTTGTTTTGTGTGTTTGTTATGTTTGGAAAGTTCATATATTCATCAGTGTGTGCAATTTTGTACAGGAACGCTTTATTTGATTTTGGTGCGATAACAAGTTTTCGAAATTAATGATAAATCTACATGTTCAGAGAACTCTTTGGAGTATGTTTTCTCTGCATTTAGTAGTATGCATCTTACAGGCAATTGTAAGTTTTCTAGGCTATCAGAAAGGCGATCTACCTCCAACCTGAGCTTCGCTTTAAGTCCCAGCATGGCTAAGTGACCCGTGGGACTTGGCAAAGCTCATAATTACAATGCTCTGGTTGCCCTTTCCTAAATTGGACATCTAGGGAGATTGATCAGTTCTACCATTCCTACAACACCAGCGGATCTGAAAAAAGGCAAGTAGAAGAAGAAACTGTAATAGGCAATGTCCAACAAGAAGGTCCCCACGTACAGGATGAGTCCAACCTGTCCTAAAAGCATAAGACTGTAAGACTTGGTCCATCCAAATATGTACGCCCAACGCCTTTCTACACTTGCTCGAAGTAAGGCTGCTTGCACCTTTCTAGTGTTACTACCTCTAGAACTTCATGCTCATGACTACAACCTACTGCAAATACAGAACAAGCAAATAAACAGGCCACCTTGTTTATTTTCTTTCAGAACTCTCACCCCTACAGAGCACAAGCATCTCCACATTCTTTTGCAGTTAATCACGCCAAATCAGATCAAATAGACCGACGTCCATGCCTTCTTGTCCCTAGTCAGGAAGGTAATGGAATCAACAACCCCTGGAATTCTCTTACCAAAAAAAAAAACCTCTTGGAGTTAATTTTGCCAAAAACTAGCAAAGATTATGAAAACATAATAACTCATTATTTACGTATCATATGTCTGATAGAAGTATGATCTTGCAAAAGACAAGACAGTAAACATGATAGTTTAATGGAAACATTCATAATAGGTCGTCCGTATATACTGAATAATCTAGCTCTACAACTACACTGATTAGATGTGAATGTCAAACCAGAGTATCTTCTACTTGCTTCAAAGCTGGTAATACCAAAAAAACACACCAGCTCAAAATTTAAGCAACAAAGGGGCTTCAAAATTTCAGTCATTCTACAGAGGTAGAGGAAGCATTTAGGAGCCCCGAGTCAGGATGGCAGAATATGCAGCGTAGTCTTCTGTATGTCCTTCCAAGAAGCTCATGTCATTGTTGGAGGGGAAGTCCAAAAGCAACTGCAATGCAGAGCCGGACTCATCCTCCATGTCAGTGGAGCTCGAGGAATCGGAGCCCGCCATGAAATAGTCAGTGGGGGACATGTTGCTCCGGCATTTCCCATCTTCATTTTGGTTGCTCTCAGCAGCAGAGGCAGCTGCAGCCGCTAGGCCTATTTCCGTTGTGGTGCCTGACACAGACCCACATTTCGTCGAGGAAGATGTTTGAGAGACCGGACTTTCACAAGCAGTTTTGTCTCCTCGGCTGAACTTCCGAAATGATTCTCCAACCTCGGAATTCCATATGCGAAGAAAATAGTCATCAGTTCTTCGATAAGACGTTGGAATTAGGAGTGACGAGTCCTTAGAAAGCCGCGCCTCCGCCTCGAGCCTAGCACTCTCCCACTGTGCCATATGGCGGGTGGAAGCCGACGCTGGTAGCTTATTGAATGGCCCATAGGAGGTGGTGAAGGCCTCATGGGTTTCTGGGTCAATTCCCATGCAAAGAAGGCGCTTCTTCAGGTGGCTGTTCCATAAGTTCTTGATCTCATTGTCTGTCCTGCCTGGTAGTTGAGAGGCAATGACAGCCCATCTGAATATAGGCAAATTGATACTTGTGAATCCAAAAGTAATCACAGCAGGGACAAGAATGCAAAATCTATGAAGTGAACAAAAACTATGAAACTTTCCCACTGGTAAAGAAGGAAAGTTTGGAACACCAATTGGCTACAAGGAAAGAAAATCTTGAGTTTTCGTGCACAAGCACCCGGTTTTAAAGCTGAACTACATACGAGCAGAGCTAGTTAAGTTGTGTAGTTGGTGTTCTGCTCTAAAAGTTATTGCTCTATATTAACGATTCGAATATTGTTGCGTTGGATATGAAACACTTTATATGTCGTGAGGTGCAGCGATCGTGGCGTGTTGCAGCTTTTCAACTGTTATTATGAGCATAAGATCAGATACCTGTTGCCAAGCATGCCATGAAGCTGTATGACAACCTTCTCTTCCTCGTCACTGAAGGGACCACGTTTGATGTCTGGCCGAAGATAGTTTGTCCACCGAAGCCGGCAGCTTTTCCCGCACCGAAGAAGACCTGCTACAGGGAAATCTCGTTATTTGTACTACTCACTCTCTCATTTGAACACCAAGACTTGCTCATGTAAAGGAGAGCTTTTCCTCCCACAAATGTGAATAAAATCCTTGCTCATAATCAACAGTGTCCTGGTTGGTCCACAGAAGTCTACTAAACCATCATAAAAGTAAGACTTAACATACCATGATTTTCGAAGATGACATCAAGCTTAAATATCGGTATCTGCATGGCTTTCACGGTATGAACGTTTCAGCAATACCTTATATAGACATGTCCGTAACTATTTACGTGTTATCCTCGTAGTGTCAAGTGGACGTTTTAAAAAAATGCAAGCATTTCTTATAATCAACGTCTTTAAGTTAGTCGATGATCGTTCACGGTTATAATCAACGCGACTGAAGCGTTATAATTGCATTTTGCAGATCTACACCCACCAAATAAATAAAATGAAGCTCTGAGTTCGTCCAAACCGGAAGGGTTACCAAGGAACCTCTTCGTTGGCGAGAGTAAGATGCCCAAGTGCACAATGGCCTTTTTAAACCCTTATGTATTATCTCACTGACAGGCAACTATTTTTTTGACACACAAGAATCCAATATACGGTAAGGTAGCTGAAAATTCTGCATTTGTAGTGCGTGCTGCCCATTTTCGATAAACCAGAAGCTAAGATGCATCGGCTAACATAGCTAGGGCGCTAAGCTTGTGTACAGAAGGAAGAGAGCACCAAAACTTATCGAAGCGCCCTCCTCAAGTTGTTTACAAGCTATATTACATGGACTCGGTACGACTATCCGAGTCGGATATGTGTCCAAATGTCGGATTAGTCTATTTTTTAAAATTCAAGACACGGGAGCACGGCAAAATATTCTTACCTATTCTTATTAATTAATTATTCCTTAGTTTACATAATTTTTTATGATACACATCGTTTTAATTTAAAGTTCATCTCAAAGTAATAACAAACTAAAATAAACTATAACATATGTTCCTGGTGGCATATCCTATAAGATGTGTCGGACACATATCGCATACCAGTGTCCAAGAGTCGAGTGTCCGACACGGGAACTTCACGCATTTTTAAGAGTCCATGTAACATACCTTACAGGCACGTTTTTATGTCATGGGCTTATGTTGTTTACAGGCAAGTTTTTGTGTCATAGTTGCATTCCACAGGTCCGAACCTGGAAGACTAGTTAAGAATTAGAGAAAATTTTATGCTGCAACCTGAGCCTACACGCACCCATATCGTGGTAAATTATGATCTCTAATATACTTAATAACTTTTAATTATTGTTAAACGATGTCTACAAGATTGTCACTAATAAAGTTTAATTAGTTGGATCCCAGCTCCTTTGATTTGCATCCAACGGTTATTATCGGTTACTAGCTGGGTCTTATGCTGTACTTCTTACTTGCCCCCTCCTGCAACAAAAAATATGGTCAGTTTCCCCTCCTACGCTCCCTTTCACAATTACTAAACCACGTCCTTTAATTATTTTTTCTCGCTAATGCAGACAATTTTCTCTTCAAACATTTATTAGCGACGATATGCGATAAAAACTAAAACAAACACGAAAAGGGGTAGTCCATCTGTCCAAATTAAAAACAAAAAAAATTACACAAAAGTACGATCGAGTGTAACAAAAATGACAACCCAATTACAGATACGGAGTATAATACTACAGTCAGATCACAAACCAAAACAATCAAATCTTACACAATTATAAACTAGATCTACCACCTCCTACGGCAGGCCGCTCATACTAGATATTTTCTAGCAGGCTGCACTAACAAAAAAATAATACAAGTATATGACCAAACACAAAAATAGAGAGAAAAATAAATAAATAAAAACGAACAGAAGTCACCGACTACCTCTGCTTGTGGCCAAAACAAGCTAACTGACACACTGACAAAAAAAATTTTTTTTTAAAAAAAAACTACTCATGCCTACACAAACATTAGCCAGAATCTGTAGAAAAAAGCTGCGATCACTCTTCCGTGCAATGACAACCAACGTCGCTATATCAAAATTAGTGGCATTTTCACTGGCGGTAGCTTTCTTATCAATGGCATTCTTCGTGTGTTGCTGGATATTTTATGAAGAATGTCGCTAATCACGTTTGAGAGACCGTTACTTGTCGCTAAATAAGAAATTCCGGCTCTTTGCTATAACCATTGTTTGTAACTGGAGTTTTTTCTGAATTTTGATCGTGCACTTCAAAGAAGGCTAAGTGAAAACTTACTTGGGGAAGGAAGACGAAGTTGATACAACCGAGTCAACTCAACTCCTATACTAACCCGGCCTTAGGTTATGTCACAACGTAGCCGAAGTAATTCACCGCTACTGTGAGACTTGAATCTGATAACATTTCCACCGAACAGGGGGAGACCTTTTGTTGGCCTCGGCGCCACACGCAAGCACAAGATTTACAGAAGAAAATGGAACGAGAAATGAGGAAGAACAGAGGGATATGGGAACCTGCGAGTTTAGGGAGAGAACGCCAGCTTCCATGGCCGTGCTTCTTGATGTACTCCACAAGAAGCTCATCTTCTTCAGGCGCCCATGGCCCTTTCTTCAGCCCTTCCTTACCTTCGCAGCAAGGAGCTCTCCCCATTTCTCTCTGCACGTACCCCTCCCCTCTCTTCCGATCCTCTCTACAAAGACACACACACACACACGACAGTGTAACTATCCCTCGGTAAAAATGAGAAAGAAGATACACTGAAGCAAGGAAGCTGTATTTATGAGGGATGAGAGAGAAGGGTGAAAAGACCTGTCAATAGAATCTCTATTATTATCATTATCAAGAGAAGAAGAGAAGGACGATTTTCGGCGACTTGGAAGCCGACTCTTCATTTATGGTTACCACTACAAGCTATGTCTGGTGACCATAGGTAAAACCCATTGATTGATTTGAACTGGAAACGCTGAATTTATTGCGGGTTCATCCTGCTCTTTTGAGGTTTCGCATTGAATTTGATACATAAGTTGTGTATAAACTGACAAAGTGCTACAGCGGTCAAAGCTTTTTAGGTTAAATGCTACAGTAGCCAAAGCTTTTTAGGTTAAATGCTGCCAAAGTGCAAGCAAGAGAGAGATGAGAGATCTAATTAAACATCAGTTGATTGAAGAATAAATGCAGGAGAAGGGAGTGGGCCGCCCGAAGAATTTGAAAGACAAGTGTTACATATGGATCCAAGACAATTTGTTGTAACAGTAGATGTGCTGTTAAGGAAGAAGGGAGGGACGGCCAGGCTGCTCAAGTCTTCCCCAGCAATTACGGGTTCAAAAGAGGATCGATGCATTCAGGTTTAATTTTTAATGTTACATATGAAATCATTTTTTTAATTGTTTTATCTATTTTTAATAAGTTCTAAGTCTCTTTACCAACATAAAAAAGGCGACATTATTAGTGACAATCTGTACGTCGTTATTTTTACGACAAAAAATTCTTTCTGTGTACACGCTTTAGTGCAACGCCAAAGTTTTGTATCGTGACGACACGATTGGTTCAAGTATTTAGGTTGTGGTCACAGCATGTCGAAGGATGTTCTCAATTATAGATAGCCAAACTCAATCGTTCCAGCATAACATACACTTTTTATGAGGTACACAAAATGTAGCTCCTCTCCATATAATAGTAGATGCAAGATCTTTCGTTGCAAGAGATATAGATTGGGAAAGAATGTAATCTGATAAAAGAACAAATGGGGTATCTTTTATTTGGATGTAGATTGAGAGGGGGGGGGGGGGGGGTAATACACAAGTTTAGGACAAAAAATTGTAAGAAACGAAAGAGATACAAGTTGTTTTCATATTCTCTTTGCACATTATATAATTATATGAACAAACTTTGGCTCTTATCCGGGTTGTAGGAATCTTTGTCTAACCCCGGTTGTAGGAATCTTTGTCTAACCCCGTGTTTAGTAACAATTAGTAGTCGCTAAATATTTATAGTGACTTTTTTTTTAACACTTTCAACGATAATTATTAGCAGTATTTTTTTAGTTTCACTAAATAAAAGCCACTAGAAACATTTAGAGACAATTTATTGTCCCTATATAGGGGGTAGGAGGAAGATTCCTCCGACCAGGGTAGCGGCCAAAATTTTTCCTAATTATATTGCATGGTATAAGACCATTTGTCTTGCCCGTTTAAGATCGTTAACCGATGAAAATTTATGCGATAGAAGAAGGAGCTGAGAAGTTACTATACTAAATGTTCGACGGTTTTACATATGGTGCTGACTCACTCGATATTTTACAACTTGAGATAAGATTCTAGACAAAGTTACTTACAAACGCATGATATGGTTAGAATTAAAGTTAGAAAGTATTATTGTAATATTTCAAAATTTTCTTTTTATCCGTGTGTGAAAATTTTATTTTTAGTAAATAAGCTTGTGGTCTTTTTGAGAATATTAAGAAGGTGATTTTTATCATTTTTGAAATTTTCAGTCGAAGGGAAGTTGTCGACTGAAATAGTTTTAAATCGACTAAAAAGTTTTTAGTCGAATGGAAAGCGTTCAATATTTTGATAAAGGAAGTTTTCTAAAGGTTTTAGTCGAATTAAAGAGGTTTTAGTCGACTAAAAGTGTTTTCAGTCGACTAAAAGTGTTTCAGTCTACTAAAAAGTATTTAAATTACAAAAAAATTAATTTTTGAAGGTTTTAGTCGAATTAAAGAGGTTTTAGTTGACTAAAAGTGTTTTCGTCGACTTAAAAAAAACAAATTCGCCAAAAAAAAAAATTAGTCGACTCAAAGTGTTTTCATTCGACTCAAATGTTTTTAGTCGAATGCAAACTTAAATTTTTGTCCCTCTATATAAATAGTGTCTTATTTCATTTTCTTGTTTTTTTCGGGTTTCTCTGTTTCTTCCTCTTTTGCGTGCGCGCGCGCGAGAGAGAGAGAGAGGGCCTTGGAAGTTTGGGAGATCTAAGGTGAAGTTTAAGGTTTTGCTTTTCTCAAAGGCTTGGCTAAGGTAAGGGTTATTTTTGAAATTTACATCAACGATGGACCAATCGCTCTTGTAAGTCTTTAGTTTCTTTTTAAAATTCGAATTTCTTCGAGTTGAGTAAAGTGATTCTTCTTCTCCTCTTTGCTTTGAGATTTACTATGAATAACTTGTTCTAAATGCTATGACTTGTGAAATTTATTTTTGTCGAATATGTCTGATCTTAGAATTTGCGATGTTGATATCGCTCATTTTAGAGATTATCATTATTTCAGAAACTCCGTATATTGGTTGACATGTCCGGTATTTGATTTTGTTAAATTGAATTCTTTGTTTTGATAACTCTATGAGCCATGTCACAGTGTATGTGACTTATGTCTGACTTACCCACGTGGATTGAAACGTGGGCTAGCTCAGGGGAGTTGAGCTAGAGATCGCGATCTTACTTTCTAAACCGGCCTCATATGTTAGTGATGACGTGTGTGACCACTTTCTGAATGGCTCTCTAGTGTCTGTTTCTTTATTCATATATGTTTTGACATTCGAAATCTGGTTGATTGTTCGTTCTGTTAAGATCCTTTGTGCTTCCGAAATTTTCATTTCTCTGATATTTTTGTTTCCGTTTGATTGGTCCTTTGAGCGACCTTACTGGGCATTTGGCTCATCCCCTTATTGTTGTTCCTTTTAGGAGACCAGTAGGTGGAACCTTGAATTGGAGGGCTAGCTTAGCGATCAAGAGTTAGCTATTTTGTCTCAGATATTAGTTCTAACGCTACTTGGGTATATTTTTGGAAACTCCGTGTTGGAGAACATGACTTGTATAAAAGCTTTGGGATCATTTTTGTTAAACATTGATGTATTTTGGAAATTATTAGTATATGCTCTGATTTACCATTTAGGAGTTTTATGAAATTATAAGATTTTATCTGATCCCTGTGTATTCAGCATTAACGCTCGGAAAATAAATCCAGGGCGTTACAGTTGGTATCAGAGCTCGGGTTATGAGATTCTGTAGACTCATGCTTAGGATCAGATAAGTTGTGAGATGGGTAGGATGGGTAGAATTAAGTGTAATATTTTAGTTAGTGTCTGATTCTAGTTTTCTTTTGTAGCAATGGCAAGCAGTCGTAATAATAGGCGAACTCACAATCAGAATGTGGAGCAACCGAACGTCACCGAGAACGAGAACCCGCCAGATCTTCTGACCCTTCTGGCAGCTCAGCAAGCTCAGTTGACTCAATTATTGGCTAATTAGCAAGCTCAGTTAAATCAGCAGAATCAACCTAACCCACCTTAAAATCCAAATCCCAGGCAGAATCAGACCCGTAGTTTGTTAGAGCAGTTTGATAAGAAAAATGTGGAACCTTTTGGAGGAACCGATGATCCGATTATGGCGGAAAGTGGATCTCTCAACTTGAAAAGGTATTTAGGCCTATGGATTGTACCGATAAGGAAAAGATAGAACTCACAGTGTACAAGCTAGATAGGGAGGCGGACCATTGGTGGAAAATGATTGAGGATAGTAAGATGGCAGAACAACACTTGGCAATGACATGGGATCAATTTAAGGATTTGTTCTTCGATCACTATTTTCCTAGGAGTGTAAAAGAACAAATGTATCGTGAGTTGGTGGCTAATGAAAAGGATAGGGTGCAGATGTTTACTTGGGGTCTGAGGTCTGACATTAGACAACGCATTATTCCAGTCCCGATAAAGACCTATGTTCAGTGCATGGACATTGCGAAGACTATTGAATCTGAGGTAAGGGATTTTAGAGAGAGGAAGGACGCCAGGGCAGGCAAGAGAGATCGTCCAGAGCTATCCCAGTCACGCACAGTACAAAGTGATGGGAAGCAAAAACAGGCATCTTCGTCGACTACTGTTGGTAGGCAGGGCCAAGCTCAAGGTAATTCGAGTAGGAATTTTAGCCAGAACTTTGTTCAGAGGCCTCCATCCATAGGTTCTGATCCTATTTGTCTGAGGTACAACAAGCGTCATGGTGGTCAGAGTTGCCATTGGGATACAGGAGCGTGTTTCAGGTGTGGCCAAAAGGGTCACTTTATTCGGGATTGTCCTATTCTAGTATCGGGGCAATCTGGCCCACAAGGTTCGATTGTAGCGAGTACAGCTTCGGGCCCAAGGCAGAGTACAAGTCAGACAGTAGGAGGGCAGAAACCTAAGGCTACCGGCAGGGTGTTCAACATGACGGCTAAGGATGCATCGGGTTCAAAGGATGTGGTGGCAGGTACGATTCAGATTGACTCAATTGACGCGCATGTATTGTTTGACTCTGGTGCCACACACTCTTTTGTCTCTTTTTCGTTTGCACGTCGACTTGGGGTGAGACCCGAGTCTCTTGACTATGAGTTGTCTGTCGGTATTCCAGTTGGAGATTCTATGATAGTTAATTCAGTGTTGAGAAATTGTAAGATCCGCTTATGTGATAGGGACCTTCCGGGGGACCTAATTCCTTTAGATATCCGTGATTTTGATGTGATTTTGGGTATAGATTGGTTGACATACTATCATGCCTTAGTTGATTGCTTTGAGAAGCGAGTCCGTTTTCATTTATCTGATCTGTCTGAATTTGAGTTTAAGGGTTCGAAACCTAGTGGGTTGTTGATTATTTTAGCTATTGTGGCTCGCCACATGCTTCATAAAGGCTGTAGGGGTTACATTACACACGTCCATGATACTAGTCATGAAAGTCTTGAAATATCAAAAGTACCCGTAGTTTGTGATTTTGCTGAGGTGTTTCCCGAGGAGTTGCCCGGAAAACCCATTGATCGTGAGATGGAATTCACAATTGATTTAGAGCCCGGTGTGGCACCTATTTCTAAGGCACCGTATCGAATGGCGCCTTCCGAAATGAAGGAGCTAAAGGAACAACTTCAAAAGCTACTTGATAAGGGGTTCATTCGCCCTAGTGTGTCACCTTGGGGTGCCCCTGTATTATTTGTTAAGAAGGACGGCACATTGAGACTTTGCATTGATTATCGTGAGTTGAATAAGATCACCATCCGTAATAAATATCCATTGCCGCGCATAGATGATTTGTTTGACCAACTTCAAGGAGCGAAGTTTTTCTCGAAAATAGATTTGCGATCTGGATATTATCAGCTAAAAGTCAAGCCGGAGGATGTGCCAAAGACTGCGTTTAGGACTCGTTATGGTCACTATGAATTTTTGGTAATGCCGTTCGGGCTGACTAATGCCGTTCGGGCTGACTAATGCCCCTACTGCTTTTATGGATTTGATGAACCGTGTGTTTAGACAGTATTTGGATCAATTCGTTATTGTTTTTATTGATGATATTTTTGTGTACTCTAGGTCGGAAGAGGACCATCGTGAGCATTTGCAGATTATCTTGCAGACTTTGAAAGATAGTAAATTGTATGCTAAATTTTTGAAATGTGAGTTTTGGCTTGAGCATGTTACATTTCTAGGGCATGTAGTGTCTAAGGATGGAATAACTGTTGACCCCTCTAAGATTGCTGCAGTGATGGACTGGCAGAGACCTAGCACTCTCACGGAGGTGCGAAGCTTTTTGGGATTGGCAGGCTACTATCGTCGATTTGTTGAAGGATTTTCAAAAATCGCTGTGCCTTTGACTAAGTTGACTAAGAAGAACACCCGGTTTGTTTGGAGCGAGGAGTGCGAAGCTAGCTTCCAAGAACTGAAAGAAAGGTTAGTGTCTGCACCGGTTTTGACTTTGCCATCTGATTCCGGAGGTTTTATGATTTATAGTGACGCCTCAAAGAAGGGCTTAGGTTGTGTTTTAATGCAACATGGTAAGGTGATTGCTTATGCGTCGAGACAGCTTAAACCCTATGAAGAGAACTATTCCACCCATGATCTGGAGTTAGCGGCCGTGATTTTTGCTTTGAAAATATGGAGGCATTACTTATACGGTGAGACTTGTGAGATTTACACTGATCATAAGAGTCTTAAGTATATTTTCACCAAAAAGGAGCTAAATATGAGACAACGGCGTTGGTTGGAACTTTTAAAGGACTACGACTGCACGATTCATTATCACCCTGGTAAGGCGAATGTTGAAGCGGATGCACTCAGTAGGAAGAGTAGCGAAAACTTAGCAGCACTAATCACTTGTCAACCTCAACTGTTGGAGGATATGATGAACTTGGGTCTGGAGGTTAGATGACAAGATGGTAGGGAATACTTAGCAGCGTTGCAGGTACAGCCTACTTTGATCAGCAGCATCAAGGAAGCCCAAGATAGAGATTCGATTATAGCTCACATAATTGAGAACATTAACAGTGGGAAACAATCTGAGTTCAAAATTGACGAGAATGGTGTCTTTTGGTTCCGTAATAGACTTTGTGGCCAAGTGATTTATCCTTAAGGAGGAAGTTACTATTCGAGGCTCATATTTCTGGTTTCTCTATCCACTCGGGAGGGACGAAAAGGTATCATGACCTTAGAGAGCATTTCTGGTGGAGTGGCATGAAATCGGATATAGAAAAAATTGTCTTTCATTGTTTAGTTTGCAAAAAGGAGAAGATGGAGCATCAGAAGCCTAGCAGACTACTTCAACCACTTGAGATTCCGCAGTGGAAATGGGAACATGTAACCATCGATTTTGTGGGAGGCTTATCAAGGACAGTCAAGGGTTTTGACACCATTTGGGTTATCATCGATAGGTTGACTAAGACTGCACATTTCCTTCCGATCCGATCAACAGCACCCTTATCTGAATTAGTTCGATTATATATTGATGAGATTGTGAGGTTGCATGGTGTACCATTATCTATAGTGTCAGATCGAGATCCGCATTTCACTTCGAAGTTCTGGAGGAGCTTTTAGAATTCTATGGGCACTAACCTTCGTTTTAGCATGGCTTATCATCCGCAGACAGATGGACAGTCTGAGCGCACCATTCAGACGTTAGAAGATATGTTGAGAGCTTGCGCGCTAGACCTTGGTAGGAGTTGGCATAGTCATTTGCCTTTGGTTGAATTCGTATATAACAACAGCTATCAGGCAAGTATTAAGATGGCACCGTTTGAGGCATTGTACGGGCGGAGATGTAGGACACCACTATGTTGGGACGAAGTAGGAGAGAGACGGTTATTAGGACCAGAATTGGTGCAGATGACCACTTAAAAAGTTGATTTGATTCGAGAACTTCTTAAGGCGGCTCAAGATAGACAGCGCAATTATACGTCAAATCACCGTCGCGAACTTGAATTTGAGGTGGGTGAGCACGTGTTTTTGTGGGTTTCACCTTGGAAAGGGGTGATGTGTTTTGGTAAGAAGGGCAAGCTTAGCCCTAGGTTTGTTGGTCATTTCGAAGTTTTAGAAAGAATAGGTCCAGTGGCTTACAGAATTGCGTTACCGCCAGAGCTTTCGCACGTTCATAACGTTTTCCATGTCTCGAATTTGAGAAAATATGTTTACAATCCGACGCATATTGTGTCGTACGAGCATTTACCAGTTTGGGAGGACCTTTCTTATAAAGAGCAACCGGTTGAGATTTTAGATCGTCGTGACCAAGTGTTAAGGACGAAAGTTATTCCGTTAGTTAAGATTTTGTGGCGGAATCACAAGATTGAGGAAGCCATGCGCAAAAAGCACCCTCAGCTTTTTGACATTTAAGGTACGTTTTAAATTCCGAGGACGGAATTCTTTTAAGGAGGGGAGAATGTAATATCCCGAAAATTTCTTTTTATCCGTGTGTGAAAATTTTATTTTTAGTAAATAAGCTTGTGGTCTTTTTGAGAATATTAAGGTGATTTTTATCATTTTTGAAATTTTCAGTCGAAGGGAAGTTGTCGACTAAAATAGTTTTTAGTCGACTAAAAAGTTTTTAGTCAAATGGAAAGCGTTCAATATTTTGATAAGGAAGTTTTCTAAAGGTTTTAGTCGAATTAAAGAGGTTTTAGTCGACTAAAAGTGTTTTTAGTCGACTAAAAGTGTTTCGATCGACTAAAAATTATTTAAATTGCGAAAAAATTAATTTTTGAAGGTTTTAGTCGAATTAAAGAGGTTTTAGTCGACAAAAAGTGTTTTAGTCAACTAAAAGTGTGTTTTAGTCGACTTAAAAAAATTCACCAAAAAAAAAAAAGTTTTTAGTCGACTCAAAGTGTTTTCATTTGACTCAAATGTTTTTAGTCGAATGCAAACTTAAATTTTTGTCCCTCTATATAAATAGTGTCTTATTTCATTTTCTTGCTTTTTTCGGGTTTCTCTGTTTCTTCCTCTTTTGCGTGCGTGAGAGAGAGAGAGAGAGAGCCTTGGAAGTTTGGGAGATCTAAGGTGAAGCTTAAGGTTTTGCTTTTCTCAAAGGCTTGGCTAAGGTAAGGGTTATTTTCGAAATTTACATCAGCGATGGACCAATCGCTCTTGAAGTCTTTAGTTTCTTTTTGAAATTCAAATTTCTTCGAGTTGAGTTAAGTGATTCTTCTTCTCCTCTTTGCTTTGAGATTTACTATGAATAACTTGTTCTAAATGCTATGACTTGTGAAATTCATTTTTGTTGAATATGTCTGATCTTAGAATTTGCGATGTTGATATCGCTCGTTTTAGAGATTATCATTATTTCAGAAACTCCGTATATTGGTTGACATGTCTGGTATTTGATTTTGTTAAATTGAATTCTTTATTTTGATAACTCTATGAGCCATGTCACAGTGTATGTGACTTATGTCTGACTTACCCACGTGGATTGAAACGTGGGCTAGCTCAGAGGAGTTGAGCTAGAGATCGTGATCTTACTTTCTGAACCGGCCTCATATGTCAATGATGACGTGTGTGACCACTTTCTGAATGGCTCTCTAGTATCTGTTTCTTTATTCAGATATGTTTTGACATTCGAAATCTGGTTGATTGTTCGTTCTGTTGATATCCTTTGTGTTTTCAAAATTTTCGTTTATCTGATATTTTTTTTCGTTTGATTGGTCCTTTGAGCAACCTTACTGGGCATTTACTCATCACCGTATTGTTGTTCCTTTCAGGAGACCAGTAGGTGGGACCTTGTATTAGAGGGCTAGCTGAGCAATCAAGAGTTAGCTGTTTTGTCTCAGATATTAGTTCTGACGCTCTCGGGTATATTTTTTGAAACTCCGTGTTGGAGAACATGACTTTTATAAAAGCTTTGGGGTCATTTTTGTTAAACATTGATGTATTTTGGAAATTATTAGTATATGCTCTGATTTACCATTTTGGAGTTTTATGAAATTATAAGATTTTATCTGATCCCTGTGTATTCGGCATTAACGCTCGAGAAATAAATCTGGGGGTTACAATTATGATCTGAAATCATTAACAGTATCAGTTAAGGGTGAGCACGGTTCGGTTTGGGGGTCAAACCACAAACCGAACCGTTACCCCTCGGTTTGAAAATTTGTGAACCGAACCAAACCAAACCAAACCAAACACCATCGGTTTGGACGGTTTAGTTTAGTCAGTTTGGATCGATTTGCGCACTTAAAGACTTTGTTTTTCTTTTGCACACTACTATATTTTTTTAGATTGTATACAATCTTGTTTCATTCAATATATAAGTTCTCATTGTTGAATGAGAAAGAATGAATAAATATAAACCATATATTGGTCACAAATTTTTTGTGTTAAAAGTGTTGTTAATATTTTCTTTTCTTTTAACTTTCAGAATTTGTTTATTTGGATTTGTTTAATATCCTATATGTGTAGTTATCAATGGAATATTACCAAAAATAGATTAATATATCATACATCGGTTCGGTTTGGAATCGGTTTAAAAAATGTGAACCGTGAAAAAAATCGAATCAAGGTCGGTTTGGAAAATGAAAAACTAAGGGGCCGTTTGACAGCCCTTTTTTTTGCTCTTTTTTGGTCCAATTTTTTGTTTTCCAAAAGTCCATGGAACTTGGCTGTTTGGTTGAGTTTCTCTTTTTTTTTTTAGGGCTTGCTCTTTAAAAACTAGGCCTATTTCCGAAAAGAGCACCAAGCTCTTTTCTTAACCTCTTTTCACGCGGGCTCATATTGCTCTTTAATGAGGTCAAGGTTTCGAGCCTTACTAGCAACAGATTGTTTAATTTCTTTGCTGGGTCATCGCTTTCATCAGCACTGTGCTCGATTGGCCACAACTCTCGTGGACTCCACAGCCCACCGCGTCCATCACCTCCACCGGCCACCGCGTCCATCGCCTCCACCGGAGTTGTTACCACTGGTCGTCTTTGTGGCTGTGACGCCATGACAGTAGCAGTGCGGAGGCGGCGCCGGTGTTGAAGGAGAATTAGGGCCCAGGTGCCGGGTACGGAGTTGAGCGCAGCAACGGCGCCTGTGTTGAAGGAGAATTAGGGCCGGCGACACCACCCACTCTGCCGCAGACAACCCACCTCATCATCAAACAAACACCCACCTACCACTGGTTCATCACCTACCACCGACGACCACAACTATTACAATAATATCACCCTACAGCCTCCATCTCCACTTCACCCCACCACAAATTAAGCACCCGTCTCACCATTGATTAGCCACCTACCACCAGTCACCCAACCGGCCAATGGCCACGCACGGCCATAACCATCTAATTAAAGAAAATATGATTTAACACCATAAATCTGCTACATCAATGGGTTCCATCATTAGGAAATTGCAAAAGTCAATTTGGTTCTTATTTGATTTAATTGTGCAAAATGCAGATTTTGGCTGAATCTTTGATGTTGTAGAAGAGAGGGTTGGTAGTGATGGGTTACCGGTTTGTGATGGTGGGTCACCGGTGTGAGGTTGGCCAGTGATGGTGGTCGGCGATAGGGACTGTGGTGTGAGCAGATTTGGCAGTTATGAGATGTGTGTGTGTGCGAGAGAGAGAGAGAGAGAGAGAGAGAGAGAGAAAAAAGAAAAGAAGTCATAATTACCTTTAATTATGTAAAAATGTATATTAGAAAAATTAACCCAAAGAGTTGTCCTGTCAAATGCTTGCTCTTTTCTGTTTTTTGAAAAAATTAACTCTGTCAAACAGCCACCAGTTTTTTAAACTGGTAAAAAAAAAATCAGAACTCTTCTCTTCTTTTTTTAGAAAAAAAAACTGAAAACTGAAAGTCATACCAAACAGACCCTAAACTATTATGATTTTTGAACGGTTCGAATTGAATTGATTCGATTTGATCAGTTTGAACGGTTTAGTGCTCACCCTTTATACCGGTCTTCCATAACTGTTGGATGCGAACCCAACGTAGATCATGCATGCAATATTTGCTCGTACACACAGACGTGAAACGGTAAGATCCTGCCACAAAAAAGCATATCACAGTAAAGCTTGAAATGTCTTTAAATGGATGGGATCAAAGCCTACAGAGTACTACAGTAGATGCATGGGAGATGAATTGAATGCATGGGACAAAGCTTCTCTCTCTCTCTCTCTCTCTCTCTCTCTCTCTCTCTCTCTCTCTCCATGTATGCATATCCGAATACACGTTCAGTGCAGAGAGGTAGAGAGAGAAAGAGACATTAATGGCGGTGACAGAGACTATGCCCAGGGAGATGGGGGAGGGCGTACGGAGCTGAGCCACACAATAAATGAGGGGCCAACCTTTTCTTGTGAAGTGTCTCTTTGGGTGTAGATCAAGGTCTCAAATTTAGGGTTTTCGGAGACTGTTTTGAGTTGGCATTGGTCGTGACCAAAGCATAGCTTGACACGCAGTGCTGGTGAAGTGAACAGTGACCAGGGGAACAAGATTGATGAGTGCAAATTAAAAGGTAAATTTGAAGTGAGAGTCAAACCCAGAGAGAGAGAGAGAGAGAGAAGAATGGTAGAGGTAGCTTAGTAGCACAAATATCGAGGTCTATGATAATGCAGTATATCATGAATGCTGTCAAATGAAAGACCTAGAGAAAGAAACCATCTGGTATGCACTCTACCCGTGAGATCTTTACCGACAATACAAGACTTCTTTTTCGTAGGATACAATCAGTAGAAATGTATATATGGCAAAACAAAACTGAAAATAGGAGGCAGGGTCGCACAAATACATAGCAAAGCACAAGTGAGAACGATCAAAAGTCACGCAAACACGAACCATGAATGGAAAGGAAAACATATGACAGTGGAATGTCTCGGTCCGAAAAAAGTCGTAAGTACTAGAGCTCGGGTGATATTTGAGCCAGCCAAAAGGAAGCATCTGCATGCATGTGCTTAAAGAATTGGTGTAAAATAATGTCTCGATTAAACTAAAAATTATGTTTTTCCCAAGAATTATTTAGAAAATGCAAAGTGCGGTATCTATAACCTATGTCGAACAAAGGGGAGGTAATGTGGATCGGCATCGTTGCATTACTTGTAATGTGCGGAAGTAAGATAAATTGGTCAATTGGTAAAATTATAACAAGTGCGAGTATTCGTGGAAAAGCCATGTAAGAGCTAAGACAACAATGTCGGCTTAAAGTATCGTCAACAAAACAATCTGCCTAAAACGAACCAAACAACACCTTCCTTGAATAAAACGAAGAGTGCACCCAATCAAGAACTAGAACGTGGAAAAATTCACAGAAACCACAAAATAAGGGAGATAACGGCCAGCCTGTTGCATTCACACACTGCTAAACAGTCAAATAGGTGGAGCAGAGGGTAAAAGTGCACACCAAAGACCAGGAAATGAGCCCGCCCAGTTGGGTGTTCCTCGGTTTAGTTTATGGAGTAATCGTCGACATCGGGGACTGTTCCAAAGGAGGCGATAAATCCCTAAATTAAGACAAGGTATTCTAGGGATTGAAATTTGTTACACAAAATAGTATCTCTCATTACGATCACAACAAATGGTCAAGAGTGTCAGGTACATGGGTAATCCTCAGAAAGCTCATTAGTAGGGAGTGAAGTGGAGGTCTTTCCTCCTGATGGTGTTTCAGGTTGTAGTGGTTAAGCGTGGGGTGACATTTGAGGGTTGTTTGGTGCATGGTGAGGCTCTGAGGAGAGTGTGTCGTTCCAGGCTAGGATTTTGTCCTTCCCATTCCCCCTAGCTCGGTGCCCTTTCTGTTTTAGTTTTTAGTGTGTGATTGGTTTGGTTTCTAGGAGAGTGTAGTTTCAAGCTTGGGTTTTTTCCTCCTTAGCTTGGTGCCCTTTCTCGTTATTTGAGTTTTGTTTGGTGGTTTGTGGACTATGTGGTGACATCCTCAATTTGTTTATTCATGAGGTGAAAAGTTGTTGTCTCGTGTGGTGGCGGCGTGATCAGATGGAGCGGGCTTCATTTGTTGGTGTTTGGGTGGGTGGTCATGCGGTGGTGCTACAGGCAATGTGTGGATAAGTGCTGATGCCGTAGGTGGTGGCACTGGTTTGGGCGGATGACATGTTTTGATGGTGATGTGTGGCGGCTAGGTGCTCTATGTTTCATAGTTTAGTTGATGGTTCTAAGCGAGTTCCTTTAGGGTGTCTATCGGGTCAATTGGGGAGCCGGTTTGAGGGTTTTAAGTTTTATCCATTTGTATATGTTTTGTGTAATAATTTGAGCTCTGGTGTTTGTTCATTAATATCAATAAGCTTAAAAGTCTTAAGCCTTTCTTTGTAGTTTATTTGCCGTTTCGTTTTTCACGTTAATTTTTACTTTGATGCGACTGAAATCATTGTCATGAACGGTATCAAAACTCAAATGAATTCTCTTTAGAACCTAATATCAAATTTCAAAAATCTCAGGAAACCAATGTCACCGAAAAAATAACCATCGAATATTTGAATTCTGTAAAATTCTAATATGTTTGCTACATATGTCAAAGAAAAATTTTCTTTGGTGTGATTCTAAGTTACATTGTGTTGATTAAATTAGGGCTAATTATACATATATCTCTGAGGTTTTGGAGTAATTACATGCGAGGGCACAAAATTTCAAAATGTAACACTTATGTCCGTTGACAAACGGAATACAAAAATACTTAACGGTTTTGACAAAAAGACTTGATTGCCCCTGACTTTAAAATAAAATATTCACTCTGCCCCTTTAAACTCTGCCTCTCCCATTTTTTCTTTTTCTTTTTGTTCTCTCTCAAATTCAATCTTCAAACTCAATCTCTCAGATTCAATCCCACGCCACTCCTTCCCCGCACTCCCACCCCACCTCACCCCGCACCCCCACGCCGGCCCGGCCCCCGCTCTTCCCCCCCACGTCGTCGTTGTCCCTCCTTCCCCACCATGCCACAAGACCCCCAAGTCATCATGCATTTCCGGCTACTCCCCGGGCTCGAGCCAGCGGTGCACTGCCCTGCCTACAAAACAGAGACCTCGCCTTACAATCCCAGGGCAGCGGCATTTTGGGGATTCTTTTTACAATGCGAGCGCCGATCCGTGAGCATAAGCGACGACGTGCTGGTCTTGCTCTCGCTCCGGTGCCCTAATTTGATTCGCCTGCCGATCCGTGAGCATATGTATACATAGTTGCTAAGAACTGCCAGGGATTGAAAAAGTTCTCGTGGTGATGGTGATGGCATTGCCTGACGCCGGTTACTGCGGCGGGGCGCCGGCGACTTTGTTATGCAAATTAGGGCTTCAAAGCCCTAATTTACAAATTAGGGCTTTGAAACCCTAATCAATAGATTGAGACCTTCTGAGAAATTGCAGATCGAGAATAGATGCAAAGATAGAGAACAAAATAATTTTAGGATTTTAAAACCCTAATGTTTAAATTAAGGCTTGAAATTTTAATTTTAAAATTTTAAAATATTCTGTATATAAAGTATAAGGGGTAGTATCGTCATTTTAAAAATATATATTGCTGACATCATTAAAAATGTAAACTTTTGGACGGAATCCTGACGGATGGACACGGGTGATACATTTGAAACACTTTTGATCACGGAATGTTATATTTTGAACTTTTGTGTCTTTGACTGTAATTACTCCTTAACCTCAGGGACATGAATATAATTAGCCCATTAAATTATCAGTCTGCTCCATTTTTGTACCTCGTACTGTGCCCGCTTTTTAAAATCAATCCCTAAACTCCAATTTTCTTGAAAATATTCCTTGTACTATGCAGCCAATCACTTTTGGTCCTTTGTTAGCATTTTTACTTAAAATGAAAAAAACATTCATGGTACTTTTATCATCAAGAGATGTGTCATTCTTCCTCATCTTTCTTCTTCATCTCCGGTTGAAACACCACCATTTACATCCGCACCCTTCATTACGGTTTTCCCCATCACCCAGTAACACGGGATCTTTGAGACCTTGCCACCATCAGCCGCTTCTGTTGCCTTCTCGATCGACAATGTCCGGACGAGGGGAAGGAGAAGAGGGGAATGCCACAGCCTGTGGCAATTGGTGGTGGTGGGCGATATGTGGTGGAGGTTCGTGATGGATGGGGCAATCGGTGACTATGGCCGTGGTGATTGATGGTGGGTGGGTGATTTGTTGTGATAGGCTATGGAGGTTTGTGGTGGGTGGTTGATGGAGGTTGGTGATGGCAGTTTTGGGTTTAACGGTCGATAATGATGGTGGTTGTGGGTTTGGTTGTTATTGGTGATGGTGGTTGCAACTAGTGTGGTGGCCGTGTTAATGATGTTGGTGGTGCATTCGAGGGGTTATTGATGTTGGTGGGTGTATCAGCGGTGGTTTGTCGGGAGTGGTGGTCATGCTTGCTTGGTGGTGGTGTTGATATTTTGTCCATCACTCTGTTGATGGATCAAACCGTCCATTTGGTCTCTCCCTCTTCAATTTGGGGAGTGATATTGCATTAAGAAGACGAACTCTACCCCTCAACTTAACACAGGAAAAACAAATAGAGAGACTGAGCACAGTGCAAAAACAATTTTCAAAATAATAAGAGTTCATGGACTACTTTTAGAAGTGGGCAACGAATGAAAAGTAAAAATTCAATAAAGCCAATATTAGTAATTTCAAGAGTTAGATCTTCTCCCTCTTAAACTAAAAGGGCGCACACGAGAACACAGAGATATTCATATCAATGGTGTCAGAAGAATGGCAACACCGTAAATCAATGGTGGCCGTGCAGTGAATCGATCGGGGTGGTGTGGTACAACGCATTTGTGGGAGTAGTGCGGGTATGGCTGCTTCATGGCTTGGTTTGCAAAAATTGCATCTTTGTTTTCAGTTAATTGGATTGCTTATGGTGGTTTTTCGTGAGCATGTATATGTCGGGCGTGTATGTGGATGGTTTCATGGGTTATTGAAAGATATTGAGGTGCCAGCTCAAAGGAACGACGGAGATGTGCAATGGAAATATATGGACCAAATTGAACTGCTATTGATTGTGACGGGGTGACGATGGCAGGGTTGTGGTGTTGATGGGGCGTTGTGGGAAGCAAGCTTTGGCATTGATGGGGCGGCATGTTGGGAGGTCAAGTGACCACAGGTAAACCGGGGATTAGTGGTGGTCGGATCAACAGTGGTGGGTTGTGGCAAAGGTGTTGGGGAGTTATAGGGGCTAAAACCGAAGCCCCTATAGTTTACATCGCTTTTACAGGTAACTTTTCCTCTATGATTTCAATTTAAGCACATAACACGGAGAGATGGACGATTCAGGCTTTTCCGATAGCCAACGCAATCTGTCTGATTCCCAATTGGTCAAAGGAATAAATGACTGACTGAGTATTTCCTAATAATTATTGCATAAGCTCAAAGATATAGGCAATACGATCCCTATATCATATGGCTTTCAACCCGAATTTGCTTATAGATGACTGCAAGTTTTTTTAGGTTTCAGCCACTATATGGGAACGGGGAGAAAGTGGCCTAAAAAGTATGAAACACATGGATATAGCAGATGTTACCAAGGGGAAAAGGGAACCGAACCTTGTGCATTTATACCATACAGACGACCAAACGAGTTCAAGAGCAAATATTACCAAACCAGTGGGTTATACGTAATCTGGGGATTATATACCATTCTAAGTTGCTGTTAGTTTCAAGGCTATGAAGATCGCCAACTTTGAAATAAACAACCATAGGCTTTTTGTTTTCTGGAACCAAGCAAAAAACTTAGGGGATCAAGCTTCAGAATGCAACACGCAAATGCTGTTAGTTATGGGCACCCGATCGCTACTCCTGCAAGAAGATACAACACTCATCAGGTAAAACTGTGCGAAGCTTAAACAAGCACCAAAGTTTCACAATAAACTAATAGACATCATAAAACTTAGGGTAAGTTGTAAGACCCCGAGGTTTCCTCATTCACACACAAGACCTTAGTCCACCTGATGAACCACCCCCCCCAAAAAAAAAAACACACACACACACACACACCAAGCAATTTAAATCTGACATTAGGATAAGGGTAACCATCAGATAATGTGCACTGAATTGTTGCTTAGGTCAACATAATGTGCTAGACTTAAACTCGTCTACTTATCCTCTACGCCTATAAATAAATGTGGCTTACAAGTGAGCCCCTCCATCGTAATATCTCTCGTCTATGTTCCTTACGTATCAAAAGAGAAGTCCCTTACCAATCACCACCATTTTCCGATGAAGTCCAACAGAGGTGCTATAGGAGAAGGCCAAAAAGAATCCATATTCAGGCCGATTCCATTTCAACACAGCAATTGGATGGTCCGTATGCTTGAAAAAAGCTCCAAGTTATCAAAAGATCCATCTTGGAAATTTCTAGGGCTGATTTCTGCCAAAATCTTGACTAACCTTAGTCCCTAAAGATGTATGGTGTTAATCTTGACTAACCTTAGTCCCTAAACCAACCACATCCAAAGACACCCAAAAGACGACCCACCTGAATATTCCCTTTTTATCTGCAAGGGCCGAGGGGCCTGCAAGCTGCGAAAGATTGTCTTAGAAAGCTGTGTAATGTGAAAAAAAATTCTGAGATTGACATATCACGAAGAATTCTTTTTTAAGAATTCTCTGAACCATACTTGATTAATCATATAGTGTTGCTCAAATTATTTGGTGCTCCAAGTATTCTTACACAGACGTGATTCAAGAGTTCTGAAGTCAAGAATTACTCAGCTGCGAAGTTTGAGACACCTAATAAACCTAAGCCGAAGGTAAACAAATCAATCTCTGGATAGTTTATCACAAATGTCCAACAAGACAAAAGAACAGAAAGCATCCCCCAGACACAGTTTCTCCCTAAACTACGAGAATAGATTAATTAGCTCAAATACATGCAACTTGCTAGATAGACTTGAGGACTTACAAAAACAAAAATGAAAAGTAGAATACCAAAAAGCAATGAAGGATTAAATGATAATTTATTTGATTGTTAAATGAGATCTCTGTTACCACTTAAATAGAAGAGTATGAACAAGAAGCTATAATCTCACCTTTTTTGCCACTTTTAAAAGCATGGCAAGTTTTCTACCACCGGTCACCTGCAGTAAATGGCTTGATCTATTTGTGGAGGAATTTGTTTAATCTCAGTCCCAAGTTCTTGCTCAATCCTGTACCTGTTGTGGAAGAGTATTAGGCAACCAAGACAAACAGGATAACATTTAATTCAAGGGAATCTATGCATACAAATTGAAGCGATCCTCGTAAGTAATCAGATTAACGGCTAGTCCAAGGTGGCCAAACCTCCCTGATCGACCAACCTGCATACATGGCGGATCACCAATAAGAAGATAAACACAAATTTATACAATATATGCTGCACAAGAAACTGTTTGACATACCCTGTGAAGATATGTTTCAGCATTCTTCGGAAAATCAAAATTGATAACAACATTGACAGCTTGAATGTCTATCCCCCTCGTAAACAAATCTGCAATTCCACCCAACAAGAGGAGAAGAACATTCAATTAAATTAAGACATCCTGGTTGGAGTCGCCAAAGGCAAACAACAATACGAAATATTATTCTTTGATATAATAGAGGGCCCAAAGATACCTAAACAGGTACATCCTTTTAGGATACCATTTCCTTTGTTCTCAAATTCGTGTTTTAAAAGTTAGTTATGTCTGTCAACCATTTCCAGTACTATTTTGAAGAACACAAAATTCAAACGCTATTCACCAACTCCTTCCACATACATTTTTTAGGATCCTTCAAAAAAAACTTGTTTGACATGCAAATGTGTTGAAAAATGTTATATGGCTAAGATAAATGTATTTTTATTTTTTTAAATGGTACCCAACATTTACCATTGTTTTCTCAATTCTGAAAATACTATCCAAACAAGTAATCACATACCAAAACAAGGAAAATGGTATTCAAACGGGGCATGATGAAATCATAACTCTCGAACATATTTTTCACGTACAAATATGCACCAAACATGGGGCCGAAAGAATTATGGATTACAGATTGTTTACGATCTTAACAATTGATAAACACGAGTAATTACTAACTGGAATCTCTTACTGTGGTAGCAACAAGGTTGCCTTCTTTCTATAACAGAAATAACCAACAGAAAGCCAAACTTAACCAATGACAAAGCAAGTTCTAATTATCCACTGGGGTAACGAACACCCAGCACGAAAAGTGAAGGAGGTGCACACAACAGTTAATCCCAATTTTACTGGCTCACTACTGCCTAGGATTGGTAACAATTACAACAGATGTACGTAGACACAAACTAACAAAAAAAAGGAACTCCTTATCAAATGGGCATATAGAAATTGTCAATCTTAACAATGGACAAAAGAACTGAAAAAGCCATGTGGTTCATCCCTCTATTTTAACTTTCGGCATGGACATTTCTTTGGGACATACGAAAAAGGATGACGGACGAGTTATGAGAATACGTGTGGCCTGTAGGTTTGTGTGAGTACGCACATGAGACCATATTTATGCACGGAATACACAATAGAGTGTGAAGTTTTAAATGCAGAAATAACTAACTACAAAGAGGTGTGAGAAAGTGCCCAGTTCATACCAGTACAGACAAGGTTCCTACAAGCGCCGTTACGAAAATCATGAAATACTCTGTTGCGATGATCTTGAAGCATCTTTGCATGGATATAGAAGCAAGAGTAACCAAGCTCCGTGATTTTTTTGGCCAGCAGTTCCACCCGATTTACAGAGTTGCAGAAAATGATGGATTGGTTGATTTGAAGCTGTAAATATAAACCTCAGTGACGAACAAATCTTGTCCATAAAAGAGAAAATAACGAGGAGAGCTTCAATTAAAGGGAAAACCTTCGAAAAAAGTGTGTTCAGGCAGTGAACTTTCTGTCTTTCTTCAACGAAAGCATAAAACTGTGTTATGCCCTTAAGAGTAAGCTCGTCCATAAGGTTAATGACGTATGGCTTATTTAGGTATCTATCTTTAAAATCCTTAACTGTCACAGGAAATGTGGCTGAAAACATCAAAATTTGACGATTCGCAGGCAAAAAGCGAATCAGCTGCTCTATTGAAGGTTGAAATTCTGGTGACAAAAGCTTATCGGCCTGAAAAATAGAAACAAATGGCAGTAGCTTTCGTTAATTTTGTACATTAAGAACAAACAAAAATAACAACCCTAAAACAATATTGAATTTCCATTTAAAGCTTAGTTGACTGCTTGAGAACAAAAAATTATTAAAAGAGCTCCTGATGTGGATCCAAAGTTAAGATTTATGTCTAATGTTTAAGAACATTATAAAATTTAGGGTGAAAGCAACTCTACCTTGACAGGTAAATGAATTAAACTTCTATACAAATGATAACTTTTCGATGGCAAGACTTTTCCTTGCCACAAAAGAACACTTCGAGGACTGCGATACAATGGTATGATACCAAAAAAAAATTGGATCTCATCATCCCAAGTTTATCTGCTTTTACTAAGCTAGATCGACTTTTTTTCCATCAATCCGGAAAACATTTCCTCCTAATCAGACGTATAATAAGGGATAAGATTATTGGCATAAATTGCTGAGTCAGATTCGAAGAAAAAGGATAAAACATATGTGCACTACTGCCCTACATATACTATACCTCATCCATAACCAGCATTGCACAATCTTTCAAAATGCAAATGCCTTTTCTGGCAAGATCCAGTATTCTTCCAGGAGTGCCAACTAGTAAGTGAACTGGCTGATACAACCGCATTATGTCATCTTTTAAGCTGGTTCCGCCAGTAGTAACCATGACTTGAATCTTCAAATGCTTTCCGAGTTCCTTACAAACTTGTGATGTCTGCAAAGCCAGTTCTCGTGTAGGAACAAGTATGATAACTGCCAGAAAGGTTAAGCCATTAGATATAATAAGAACCCAACAAGCTAAACAAACTATTTCTCTTATGTTCTTCACAAAGAAAAAGATGACTAGAGCGAATATTGTTAGGTAAAAGATTTCTGCAGACTAAAGTAACCCAACAGCTAGATCAAGCCCTTCAGCAGGAACTTATCAACTTCTTCTAGTAAACGAACCAATATATCGGAAAAAAATTTCTCCCCTCCTGGCACTTTTGGACACAACAAGGCAGCAATTAGAAATCATATTTTCTCAAACCCACTGGGTGGTGAACGAGCAATAAGGCGCAGAGATCATACACCAAGCTTCTCTTTTTGGATTGCAAAATGTCCAAAAACTTTAGAGAATCTCTAATTTCGTAACAGAATACATATTGTATAGGCCATGGCTAATGGTCACTATCGTTAGCTAGGTAGTTATTAGATGGGTATGTGTGAAATCATCTCCTGATCTACCCATACTCGCATGTTTATATGATGCATTCTGGAGTACGCATTTACAGAAAAGGGGCTCTATGCAAAACTCATGCCAATATTAACCCATTATGGCTTGTATTGGTCTAATTGACCCTCAACCGCAGAATGAATTTGATATAAAATGCAATCAATATGACTTCCTTTTTACTACCGAATATTAGCGATGTACTACTACAAAGGCCGCAGTAAACTTAAATCTATATACTAGTACCAACTTATCAAATGGTTGAGATGAGAACCTTGAATAACATTGTTATCTTGATCGATTCTTTCCAAGGCAGGAACGCAAAAGGCAGCTGTTTTGCCGGTCCCATTTTTTGCTCTGGCGAGAATATCACTGCCAGTTAGAGCAATGGGAATGCTTTCTTCCTGAATAGGGGATGGCCTTTCAAAACCCTTCTCATATATACCCATAAGCAGCTCTCGCTTCAAAAAGTAGTCTTCAAATTCATTTCCTTTGGTTGCTGTCACATCCTGGAAGAAAATGCAAAATAGCTCTCAGGAAAAAAGTCATAATACACATCTAGTAGTCTACATTTCCAGACACCAAAGTTCATAGCATGACTGTAATCTGCAACTAAAATCTCAACGGAAAAATGCAAAATTAGCAATTAAGACTGAGACATATATACGTCTCCAAGTCTCCAGTCACCAGGGAGTCCAAATTTATGCATAACGACTATTAAGTACACCATACATCCCACAAGGAATAAGCAACTGCAACTTTAATCTAATCATTACATTCAAACTTGGTTCAAGATATAAGAAGTTTCAAGTACTTTAGAAGATATCAACGACTTTATGCACTTTGCTGTAAACAATAGTTGTTTGAATCATATGATTCATGATTCGAATCACACGATTACCAAAAGCTTGCTCTGCCAGTTTTTCCTAGTTTTCCGGTGACTGATGAAATTAGTGGATTTAGAAGACGCCATCTTTTCCGGTTCGGGTAGCCATAAGTTGAATTAAAGTCATAAACTTTTTGGGGTCACCGTATGCACTAACATTTGGGGAAAAAGAGGGGGAAAAACTCCAACAACTTCTAAACACAAAATAAAAGTGTACTTACACTCGTTCACAAAAAGACATTATAAAACAGATAACTCATCACAAAATATATATATATATATAAAATAATATTTTATATCAGTAACACCAATTTTTAGAAGCATCCTCAACCTACTGGATATTCAGAGGAACCCATATACACTTTTTCACATAGAAAAAGGCAATATCAAAAATATTTTTAAATGTCCTCTTACAACCTTTCATCATGAGGTATAGCTAATATGGTAAGTTCATAAAAACACTAAAATATCCTTCATTGCTCAATTATATATTTCATATCATAGTGAAAGGCTATTTATAAGAATTTGTACATTTTCAGATTTAAGATTGTCACTGAATCTTGCAGTTCGCTACAAAGACTCTTGTTGAAAGGCTAAAGCATCATCATCATCCATGCCTATGTCGCAAACTACTACTGGTCGGCTAGATACCAACTATACCGAAAGGCTAAATACCTCAACGTGCCTGTATGGAGTCTGTCAACTACGCCCTCGGGGGCTACTTCGAATCGTGTAAGCCTTCTTAGATTACACGCGTTCAACCAACCATGATGTATCTCGCCACATTCACCATTGCAAATACAAACACTTGAAGCATAAAACGAGAGCCGCATTACAGTCCTAGAATGAAAAGTAATTTCATAGACCAAAAACAAAGTTGGGAAGCAGAGGATTTGAATAACCATCTTTTTTCCACCCACTGCCATGGCAACCACTTTAATCTCCTTCTTTACTACAACCACAAGTGTAGACACCATAGCCATAAAACAAAATGATCGTTCAAGAGAAAACGCTTGGGGCAGCATTGCCTTATTCCACGCCATAACCACCAAAACCAGACCTTCTCTTCACTTTGCAATACCCTAAAACTTTGTAGGAACAGGAATTACCTTATGCCAACAGAGCAATCCCCCTTCCTCGCAAACCACAATTAACCTTTACCCTAGTTCACCGTAACGCCAGACTCCTTTGCATTAAAAGAATTACCTCCTAAATGCCAAATATATTTTCTCAATAGATGGTAATCAAAGTGGATAAAAAGAGATACAAGTCCAAAAAAATGCCTTCATTAAGCTATCACATAGAACATGTAGAGACCCAGCAGATAGTCCAGTGTAACCCTGGATTCACAAACTTCTTGTAACAAGTAGATGTGATGCCACTCCAAGGAGAACAGGAAAACTAAGGCTTCTCAGAATTTGTGTTTCAAATTAAACTTGTAGTCAGATAGAATTATACACATTATAAGATTTTAGGGTTGTTCTGGTCAAAATTACCTTCCACCTAGCAACCCACTCTGTAAAAGGAAAGTTTTGTGGAGACCAAAAAGTGTGATGTAATCTGGAGCACTTTGCCCCATTTGCTAGTGGCTTTAGCCGCCTGGCTAACCTCTCTATGACCCTCTTCCTTCCAGTTTCTTCTCATTCAATTGGCCTCTTCCCTAGAATACAACTTCTTTCGGCTGGCCCCTTCACTCTGGACTACAGAAACTTTTTAATTACTTTTCAGAACAACTTTCCTTTTGAAAGGTGAGCCAACTCTGTAACAACGCAGTGAAGCACGGACACGCCAATCTGCTCCATGTTAGGTGCAGATCAGGTGCAGGCACACCTTAAGTGCGGCTGGGTGTGGACCAAACGTGTATGTACAAGTATCCAAGTTTTGTTCTAGCTTCTCAAATTCCACTTGCAGCTTAGCTACGGCCTCGGTGCAGTCTATGCCGGAATCTAAGTTTTAAAAAGTGAATATGTTTCAGCAAATATATAGTTTTCAGGTAAAGTAATAATTGAGGGCTTAGAGCTTAAAAAGATTGACAAGAGAGCCTACGGGGAGAAGAAGAAGAAGAGCATATAACCCTAGTTTGCAACTTTGTTTTCTAGTCTTGTTTTGCTCTTTCGTAGTATCTTTTACTTCTTCGGTAATTAAACAAATGATGTTAGTTAATTACGGCTGCTTTGGACTATATTTCCGTTTCACCTACACATTGTCTAATATTTTTAAACCAACCTGAAGGAAAATTAAAATAATGGGATTTTATATACGTTCCATAGTATATACAGCCAAAACGCTTTCCACAGTTTCACTTGTGCTAAAAGTGTACATCCGTGTTTGTGCACATAGATGGGAAAACCAGGTCTGAGAAATTACACAGACGAAACATCTTTAGGATTTGCAGTAAAGCCCCTCCGTTAGCATTCCCTGAAAGCATTTACTGAGAATAGAAGGGTGAACATTTTACGAGATTTCCCCATAATCCTTCACAATTGCTGTAAAACCCAATTGGAACAAGGAGCATCGAAAACGAATATACTGGCGATGTAACGGAGCATTTGCTACTACTTCCGGCACTACTTGCGTGGAGATCTCTAATGGCTCCGACAAGGACGCACTCCAGTGATGGCAATGACTCTGGGAGGTGGCAGTAGATTGTGTATTATTTTAATGATTGGTTAAAGTTTGGTCCATTGGAAATCAGACTAGTTTCAATTGAATCACTGGTGGACAATTTCTTGATAGTTTAGAATTCTGATTTACTGAGTTCTCAGTTTCATAGTGGTTTCCAATGTTTTACATTGAAATAGGAAAGACAACCCGGAAAATTGCTGATTCAGTGTAAAGAGGTGTTACAGAGAGAGGGTAAAATGGAGGGGAAGCAACGGAAAATGGGTTAGCTTAACCATGGGGGCTTTGCCAGACTTCATCCTTAGGAGCCGGAATCAGCCCACAAATGCGGAAAGAAGCTTTTCACTTATTTGAAAAGGCAGTGTATTTGGGTCTTGTACAGACAAGTTGTCTGCAATTTTTAATACCATGTTTTCCATAGACATACACTCAGACATACAAACATACACCTCTACATACATATGTATGCACAGATTACCTTTGTAATTTGCAATATCCAACCATCCCCGTCGCACATGTATCCTATTATTTTAAGAAATGACGTATATGGGCATCCGCAACCGTGCTTAATAGCAATAATCCAAAGTGTAGGAACAAAAACAGAAGTCACCAGCAAACCAAGCATGTAAGTATCACCGAAAAACAAACCACATTACTCGCTTTCGCACTTCCTAATTGAGGATGATTTAAAAACAGCCTCTGTGGCAGAGAGTGAAGATGAAACAGAAGCCAAACTTGGAAAAAAAAAAATAAGAAAAAAGGAGCCATTTTTGCCACAGCATTTGAAACAAATTCAAGGTGAAACTGGAGAAATGTGCAGAATTTGCAGTAAACCTTCCAAGATGCTTAAAGTTACATGCTCAATGAAGCCCGTGACCGTAATTGTCCCACGTTATAAAACATCAGTAGTTTCATCAATACCTAAGGGAAATGATGTAATCCATGAAGGAACATGGTAATTAAGGATCTGTTTCAATGACCAACTAGTGTAATTACACAATGGAGCTTTACGACCGTAATTCCACTTCCTTCTTCTATTCTCTTAGTCGTAAAAGAAGTCCAGATTGAAAGAGCCTGTCAGCATGTATAATCCAAATGGAAAAAATACCAGATTTACCAGAACCCATCACAGATTTCTTAGTATGATGCCAAGAGACTTTGCTGGCACAACTTTTCCCCACACCTAAACGAGTCTACACAAGCCAAGTTCTGGGTGGACTTCTGATTTCAGTAATATTCCCTAATAGGCATTGCATTTTTATACTGCTTCTTAACCATATGAAAGGACCAGGTGAAAATATTTAGACTCCACCTCCACTTCTCTTCAAAAGAGATAAAAACTGTAATATAAATGTGAATATATGACTACAGAAAAAAATCTTTACCACACACAACGCATACAACATGTGGCAGAAGTGTGTAGCCATCTCTTTTATGGTCATACCTCTGTCCTGTACCGTGTATCAGGTTGGGGAAGCTTTAACTGCGCTTTCCAATCTTGTGAACTGGGGTCAAAAACCAAAAAATTATTTAGTCAATAAATGTCAGTACAGCAGCATAAAGTTGTAAAACTTTGTATAGCAGTGGATACTATTATGAAACAAATGTCTACTCAAGGTAAGAATAAACTGCCAGAATATAAAGTAAACTTTATATGGTCAAATACGTTGTTCTTCCATGTCGTGCACCACAACTCCTGGAGTTTATACCGGAAGCCTAAAAGACCCTTCGACTAAAAATTGAAAAAATACGATTCTCAACAATGCATGCATGCTTAGCAACCATATGTTAAAGAAAACAGATGTGTTACTCTCAAGCCGGTGAAAAGTGGCTATTTGATTTAATGGCTTTCATACAGCGTTTCCAAACTATCAGTTTACAACAATCAGCCACCGACTCGTCAAAATAACCAATTTTCCAACCAATCCACAACGAGGATACTTCAAATAGCAAAGCTACTAGAGTAATTACAGAAAGCCTCAAATGCTAAAAATGCTAATAGACTCCCAGGTTAATACATAAACTAGTTCTAAGTTCTAACCAAAATCATTGAGAAAAGATAAACTCAATGCTAAATAGCAAATTCTTACTAAAGCCAATCAGTAAATATCAAAATCCCCAATTGCTAAAGCTTGTCGACTTCCGTGTCAATACAGAGACTACTTATAACTTCTATTTGACACTCCACTTTCGCAGAGCCACTAGACAAATCCAAATATCCCCAAGTGCTAGACCGCTAAAAGACTTTCATATCCACACGAATACCAGTTCTATCCAAAACCATAAAAAAAGAATAAATTCGCAGCAAAATACCAAATCATCACTAGCACTAAAGCAAATTACAGCATAGCACAGGCGAATAAAGCAGCTATCAAAGCTATGCATGTCAATCGAGTAGGCTCCTTCCTGCAGATTATAAAAAGCCTACCTTGAATCGACGCCTTCGGACTGAATCGTCTTTTCCACCTCGTCGACGCTCGAATCCGCTGCTAACTGGTTCCTTCTCAACCACTGCTGCTGCTGCTGCTGCTGCTGAAACTGCTGGTGGCTCTGCAATGGACCCCTATGCGCGTATTGCTGCGGCTGCTGCTGAAGGTTCCTCGGCTGATAATTGAAGTCCCCGTGCACGTAATTCACACCGCGGCCACCGCCGCCCATCCCTGACGGATATCTCCCTCTCGTGTTCATCACAAACGACCAGAATTCGAACCGGGTCGAACGAATAAACGCAAAGGTTAACGAATTGGTGGAGACTTTGGAGCAAAATCGTGGGTATTAAAAAAAAAGCCACGGATTTGCGTTTTCTGAGATTAGGAAAGTTTGGGAGGTAAAATGCGCGAGATTGTTCGTACTTTATATAGGTTTTGAAATTTAAGGGAGGGTGTTGAGCCCTATAGTTTGAGAGAGAGAGAGAGAGAGAGGAGACGGTGGTGATACGCGACCGCTTTAGGGCGTCGGGGGAACTTGGTTAAATTGCTAAATGACCACTCTATTTCTATTTTCTCTCTCAAAATCCCCCATTATTTATACACTCGCCTTTTCTTTTGTTCTTGCCACCCCGGTTTTCAAGTAGTGCTCTAATAAGGGGGGCAGACCTAAAAAGTTTAATTGGGAGGGCACCAAAAAGTTAATTAAACAAAATTAGGAGGTTCTAGTTCACTTAAAACATGAAAAAGAAAAAATTTATTATAATTAGCATCAGTGTGTTGAATACGTTAATTAAAAAAATAAATTGCTCAATTTGAATATTCATCATAGAATTTTACGCTTCATAGTGATTTACTGTATTTAACTTGGTAAGGTTAGTTAACAATAAATTACTAATCTTGCATGAAAGAAGCTTAACTCTTTGAAGAATGAAGATGGTGCAGGCAATGAAAAAGACAGATATATGATGGCCGATGATACAAAGAGTAAGAAACACAGTAAAATGAAATTCTAATTAATTAATGTTACAATATAATGACATTTTTGTAAATCTTTTATCCATTGTCCAAAAGTTGAGGGGTGTCGTGGCACTCCCTAATCAGGTGGGTGGTCCACCCTTGGCTCTGGTCACCGGTTGACGGTGAAACTGGAATTGTTTGCAGGTATGTCGGATTTTTATGATAAAATAAGAAGTTCATATAAAAATCTGTATTGGCAAATCCATCGCCACTTCCCCACCGGTCACTATGACCACCTTCCTCTAACCTAACCCACTAACGCCCACCCCTACCCCCGAGCACCTCCCCTTTCCCATCACACACACTCCACCACCATATGGACCACTAACAACCCACCTCAATAATAACCACCCTTCTCTGTCGTTTTCCAAACCCACCACCACCACCACCACCTTCCCCGCCAACCCCACCGAAACAACCACCAACTTCTCACCTGTCCCTAATTCACTGCCACTTTTCTCGCGACTATCACTACCACTACCAAACCCAACACAACTGTTAGCCCTAAGTATTGGTTTTAACAACCATCATGACTTTCCCACCATCGCGGAACCCACCAAATCCGCTACTAGATCTATAGATATTCCCTATTGAAACCACCATCACTTTCCCACCCGATTTTCCACCACTTCTACTATCACAACCACAACAAATACTCCTCCTTTCGCCACATTGGCTTTGACTGTGATAATGTGACTACCACGTAGGCTTGTGTTACAAATTGTCTAGTTCCCTTCAAAACCATACAAACATCCAAAAAATTTAGTCTTACCATAATTTGGTGAGTGGAATACCAATTCAGAAGTCCGAGATGGTGGGAACAAATAAAAAAATTTGGATGTTTCATATTTACGACCCCGAACTGTGGGACTTTATGCAAAATTTATCCAAAGAGTTTTGGTTTTTGCCATAACAATGCTTTTTAAGTAGTAGCAATATTGTATGTAGTACTAATTAGAAAGTATTAAGTTACAAATGCATAACAACCACTAAGGCAGAATATATCTTACACCATCTTGACTCACTTTTCAAAATCCTGGTCGAAAATTAGTACAAGGATATGAAGCCATCCCCGGTGTTTGGACTATTTTAACGGCAATAAAAATCATAACCCCCATGGATCATAATACAATACCTTAAGCAACACCAACAACATACTTTGGCAGTTATTTGTTTTACTCCCTCCGTCTCTTAAAAAACGATCCATTTGACTTTGCACATATATTAAGGATGGGGTAAATGCACTTTGACCCCCTGTACTATAGGGCGGTTGCAAAATGGCCCCCTCTTCTAAAAAAAGTTGAACTAAACCTCCTTATACTCGTTAAAACTGGGCGAAATGGACGGTTTCCATCTAAGTTAACACACGTTTTGGGCGGAAAATGTTTGGCATCCAAAACCTAAATTTTTAGGACAAAACTACCCTTTTGCCTAATAAAATACTAAACACTTGTCAAAAATCACCCAAAAATCCACCATTTTCATTTTATTCACTTGCAAACCCTAGAAAATTTGCAAAAAGTGACCATTTTCATTTCAATTCATCTGTAAACCTTCCTTTTAAAACTCTAGAGCCAAAAAAAAATTGAATTTCTGAATTTTGGAAATTTAATTTCAAAAATCCAGTGGGCATAACCGACCCATGCCCGCCTTTTCCCGCGCAGTCATAGACAGAGCCTACCCCGACCTGCTCCATGCCCATCCGACTCGACCTGACTGTACATTTCCCCAACCCTAATTTTCCCTATAGAAACCCTGATCACTTCCACTCCAGCGCCGCCAACCCCTTTGTGCGGCCAACCCGTTGGTGACGCCGGCAGCCCCTCTCCCCCCGTTGGTGACACCAACCCCTCGTCCTCTCTCTCCCCAGCCGCTCTCTTCCTGCCTCTTTTCTCCCCCACCCCCCGCTGCTGCAACAGCCCCTCTTCGCCGGTAACCCCCTCCCCCCATTGGCGATGTCGCCCTCCTCTCTTCCTTCCTACTCTCTACCCTGCCCGTCGCTGCCGCAATAGCCCCGCGTCCCCGTAGCCCCCGCAATCCCATATGTGATGCCGACTCATCCCTCTCTTCCTTCCTCTTCTTTCCCCCCGCTCCACACAGGCGTAACAGCCCCGCTCTCCGCCGGCTGCCCCCTCCCCCCGTCGACAACGGCGACCCCCTTCTTTTCCTTCCTCTTCTCACCCCCCTCCACGCCGGCCTTTGTCCCGCCGCCGCTGCTCCTTGTTGTTCTCTCGAGTCTTCCTTCACCCACCCTAAATTTTTTGAGAACGACTGTGTTTAAAAGAAGGGTAGTTTTGATATTTTGACAAGCTCAGTAACGGCCGTTCATTTTTGCCCAGTTTTAACGAGTATAGGGAGGTTTAGTTCAACTTTTTTTAGAAAAGGGGGCCATTTTGCAACCGCCTTATAGTACAGGGAGTTAAAGTGCATTTATCCCTATTAAGGATTTAGTTTATATATTGTGTGTCTTTTCCATTTTACACTTTAGAGAGAAGAGGGAAGAAAGTGAGCCATGAGAAAGAAAATTGGTTGGTGGAGTGTTAAATGTGGAGAGAGAAATATAATAAAAAAGTGTAAAGTGGTGGGTTAGGAGAGAGAAAATAAGTTGTTAGAGAATTAAATATGATGAGAGAAATAGAATATAAAAATGATAAATATGTAAAAATACCTACAGAAATGGAGGGAATATTTTATTTTATTGGACCTAACTATTACAATAAACTCACCCTGTTTTTTGAAATGATTGGAGTAGTTACTTCTAGCCATGATAATTAGTACCAGTATCCAGGAACTTAAGACGGTGATGCTAGTACTTTGCCTTCCAAAAGTCCCATCACAAGTGAATAGTGACGCAGATATTTCGGTGCATATCTTGGCATCTTCAAGGCTTCAAGGACATCCTTGTTTTGTGCCAGTACATGGATCTTCAAGCCCTTTATAGTTGCTGCAATTATGTGATCAGACTGTTAGGAATTTTCAGGTAGCTTTGCCGATACGGAGTAGCTGAAAATCATCCGAGTGCGCACCCATGTTATGTAGGGGTGAGTGTAGTACCAGAAGTCTAAAACTAATGATGGCGCCTTTGATTTGGTTACTTGTTTCATGATTTCCCAATGAGTGCCCCTGGATACTTAAAAGTTGTGCTTTTAACACGATGGTTGCCTCTCCATGCAACAATGGAGAAAGGGATAATGAAACTCAGAGGTCCTTGGAGTAGGCCATTCAAGATCAGCAGCAGTAAATCAAGTACAGAGAGCTGATGAGCAAGTTGTAGTTCTCCAAAATTGTCGCTAGCAAGTACCAAAGTGCAGATTGCCAAACTTGTTGCTAGCAAATATAGATTGACAAAAACCTTATACTTGTAATTATTGGGGTCCCTAGCTTGCAGACCAATCGGAAGTACAATCTACTACTCACTATCTGCCTTTTCTTCTTCAAGATGCAAATAGAAAAGGTGATTTGGTAGTCAGTAGTTTGGCACTAGGCATTAGGCAGGTTTTGATCGAAGAACTTGCTGCCGACCTGGTGTTCTATGTGCTTCCCAAAAGCAAATGATTGCTGGTGCATGCCTAATCTGCATTCTTCGTGAATATGCCCGTCGCAAGAGCGGGCAATTGGAAGTATGATAGATACAAAGGTAGATCAAGAAAAGAGTTTTTGGATTTCACTTTGTATACTGCGTTTGCGACCTTTTGGAGTAGATTATTGCTAGTTGACGAGAATTATTTAGGGACAGAATGACAGACCTTCTGCTATAATACTCAACCAAGTCATATCCCAAACTGATTGGAGTTGGCAGAGTAACAATTGCAGACATGGCTCCATTCTGTCATGTAAAACGTGAAGCCTAAAAGCAACTCATCACCTGTACAACAAGAATTACATTCCATTCAAAGCATATTATCCCATTAAAGATGCAACTGCAGAAATGGATACCCAATTAGTGCTGCCAACATATGCTTTAGATGCTGTTCACGATACATGTTCCAACAAGCAAATCCAACGACGTCAGGATGTCGTTTGATTTTTGAATCAAATATCAGAAAGCAACCCGGCATATGAATATCACATCTGTCAAAAACATGTCCGATATATATCTCAACCCCAGGAATTGCATACTTGCAATTGTATTAGGCACCATACATGACTATATAGCCGAGCTGTATATAATAAGAAACACTTCAGTCTCGTAACCTGCCATTGTCTGCACCAACCTTACTTTCTACAACTGCTTCTGTGGATGATGCCAACCCCTCTCTTAAATTCTCGACTTTTTCCTTTAACGGCGAAACATTCATAGCAGCAAAAATCCCCTCCTTGACCTCTGCTTCCAACTTTTTCACTCTTTCTGGATTCGAGCCCTTTGCAACCTCCTCCTTCAACTCTTCCATTTTCGCACCAAGTCCTGTCCCATATGCTGCTCTCCCAATCTCCTCACTTATTTCTTTGTTCAGCTCTGCCACTCTCTCTTCTAAGTCAGGAGGTGCACTCAAAATTTCTCGCTTGGTAACTCCAACAATTTTCAAGTTAGCTGACTTCAGAACATTTTCCAGGTCTTTCTTGATTCTCTTCACCTCTTCTGCTAAATTCTCGTCCACTGGCAGCCCTCTTGATAACTTCTCTTGAGCCTGTTTCAAACGTTCAATCTTGGCTTTTATATCTGCTGGTACCTTCTGATTGATCTCCGCCTTCACTTTCCCACTCTTCTCTTTCAGCTCAATAAGCTTGCTGACCATGCTTAGCTTTTGGAGCTTCTTCTTTAACCCAAGGTAGGCCCCAGGTCGTGCCAAGTTGCGCTCAACCTCTTGCATTATCTTGTCTGCTTTCTCTTTTAATGGCAAGTTAAGGGGTTGGTTTGAAGGGTGTGCAGGGGATCTAGATAACTCCAACTTAAATGTCTGTATTTTATCCTGCAAGCCCATCGAAATGAATGCCTTGGTTAGTTCCTGGTCAAAATCTTGCCTGAGCTTTTCAATTGCTTTGTTGGTGGTGGGATCCAATGGTTCCTTTGCTTCTAAAATCACCTTCCTGAGAGTGTCAACCTCGGATACTATTTCGTCAGTCTTAGGTGTATTGGCATCTGATGGTTTCATGTTCCGTTTTCTTTCGGGGTTCACCTCAATACCTTCTTGGAAACCTCCAATTTTCCGGAATTTGAGCCTACGGTGGCGGAGCAACTTGGCAGTATCCATTTTTCTCAACTCCTGGACTCCAACACAGTAAGCTATCAGTGACGCATAAGAAACATAAACCTAAGAAACAAGAGATACCAGCTGAAGAACAAACAGTTGAGAAGTCTAGGGGTCTAGAGTTAATTAGTTCAGAGTTAAGTAAGGATAAGCATCTAAGACTGGATGTTGATGCATTGATCTTTTTGCCGTATAAAAGAATGGCGAAAACCGAGCTTGCAAATCAATACTGTCTTAGAATTTGTTTAGCTGCAAGCATAGAGCTTTAAAGTGAATCAAAACTAATCCTAGAAATAACAAAAGGTGAAGGCATATAATAAATGTTTTCGCACCCACGCAATATTTTTCTGCAATTGCTACTTGTGATGTTTTTTTCTGTGCTAATTTCATTGTAGCTTTATTCCCACCATGTGCAGTTTATTAAATACATGTTTGTCTATCAGGATGACCACAAATATTAAGGCTAAAAGACCTACCTCCATCGCTTGAGTGATGGCATGCTTAATCTGTTGAGACGTCCACACTGGATCAGCATGTGCACCACCAAGAGGTTCCTGTAATGGCGATAACACCAACTTACTATAAATGATGGAAAAGAAATCAGTGGGTTAAGTCCTGCACATAACGCCAGCCCAGTGCAGCTTTAGGAGGAAAGAATGATGATTGGTTATTCATGCGCCAATCAGTTTGTATTCTGGTTCAAAGTAACCAGGAAATGAAATGCTACTCATGGTCAAATAGGCATGTTCCCTCGTCTGCTATTACATATTATGACTGGTATAAATAATAAAAGTGCTAGCTTGGGAAAATACAAAGGCGAGAAATGACAGGACAACTAGCAAGAAACTTACAGGAATGATACCATCTGCAATTTTGCGTCTGTAATGTTCTTGAGCTGTAATCTTCAGCTTTTCAGCCGCCTACACATATTTACATGCAGCTTCATTACATAGTGTTCTTATTTCAAAATACAAAATGTGTTGCCCCCCATGGTCTGATCGCTAAAGTTGACATAGAAAACTCGATCATATTTATCATTTACCTTAGGAGCTGCTTGGGAAGATTTCCATAGAATTGCAGCACATGCTTCAGGACTGGTCACAATAGAGCATTGAGGGAAAAATTTAGAACAATAAAGAACTAATTAACCTGCAACACGTCCTAGAAGTCATAAGAACAATGACGGTTGGTCAAAAACACCCCCAGCCACATTGAATAGGGGAAGGAGTTGAATCTCCCAAAGAGAGGAATTACAACTCAAGTCAGGTAGTGTTTATATGGAATCATATTCCAGCAGAAAGCCATCATACAGACCAGCCACCTACCTTGGATGGATGAGCAACATAACGTCAATTTGTTGTTTCATTAGCTTAGCCACTACTCAGGGCCTAAGATTATTCACTTTTAACTTTAGAAACAGATGAATTCCGGTTATAACCTATATATCCCTTTATCTTGAAGTAACCAAAGGAGGACCACAATTTACCTTGCAACATAGAATGCAGCATTTTCCAGCATAAACAGCTTATTGGCACAACCAATGGCAAGAGCACCACCTGAACCACCTTCACCAGTTACAACCGATATTATCGGAACTTTCAGGCCAAACATAGCCCTCAGATTGTACGCTATTGCCTCACCCTGCAAAGAAGAAAAAAGGTATTTGACAATTTTTATCATACAGCCATAGAAATATACCGTACGGCATCACTAGAGGCAAGATAAAGAGTCCCTTAAGCACCTGACCAAGCTCCTCGGACTTCAAATCAGCAAAAGCCCCTGGCGTGTCAATAAAAGTAATGATAGGAAATCCATGATGATCAGCGTATTTCATCATACGCAAAGCCTTTCTGTAGCTGTGTATGACAATATTTGAATTGAACATATGGTTATTTTCCCCATGTAACATCAAATTGTGGGCTATTAATGTTTTAGGGATGTTCTTTAGCTGACTGAACATCATGCAATTGTCCTTGGCGTATTGATTGGAGCGTGTTTATTTGTAAAATCCATGAGAAGGAAAAGAGTAAGACCAATGTAAACCGAGAAAAATGGTAAGGATATCACTTCCCAGTGTCTTAAAATAATTTAGGCTTATGCTACGATATGCCCAATTATATTTACTGTTCAGCTTCTACATAAAACAGTTGATGAAGTGGCTTAAAACTATGCCTCTTGATAGAAAGCTAAATTTTCAGTTCCAGTTATACATGAAACTTACCCATGAGGAGTCGGCATGGCAAAGTTGCGTGCGATATTTTCCTTTGTGTTTCTACCTTTCTGGTGGCCTATGAACATGTAGCTTTTACCATCTAAAGTCCCAATACCTGTTACAATGGCTGGATCATCATAGCCTGCACGATCTCCATGGAGTTCCACCCACTTTATGATACATGAAAACATGTAAGAACTTAAATATTATTTTGGATTAATTAAACAACGTTGGTAGAAGGTTGCTGAAGTTATACCTTGTCCGTGATGTTTAAAATATGGTCAAGAACAGTTGGTCTATTTGGATGCCTAGCAATCATCAGGCGTTGAATGGGCGTCAAATGTGTGTATAAGTCCTTAAGAGCCTAAAAAGAGAAGCAAGTCAGAAATTTGGGCTGCACGAACATAAACTGAAGAAGCAGCAGCATCACAACCACTGCTTATGTTAACTACAAGTATTTTAAAGCCTTTCATTAGAGTTCTTGGATCATAGGTACTGAGTTATGGCAGAAAGAGGAATGCTATAGACAACAGAGGATTCAAACTCTGTGTAGACCATTATACTGTTGGAGTAAGTGAAGGAGGAGCAAAAGTTGCCATCAAGTCCTAATTAATGTGATTGACCACTTCGTGCAGTAAGCAAGTAGTTAATTTCCTGAGCCCCAGTCGAAAAATTTTATGTACTTTTTTTTATAAATAAATTAAGAGAGAGCGAATGTGTGTGTGTTAAAGTGATTATGCTTTGAAGGGATTGAATGACAAAATTAAGCAACTGGAGTTGTTCCATTACTCAAATTCATTTTGCATCATATGCTTGACTTACTTTCATCGCAAACTTAATGTATCACTTGCTACGCGTGATTCTGATCTCTTTAGAGCGCGACAGGTTAGGTGCTTTAAGGGCACCCACGGATCCATTGTTTAAAACTATCACTGCACACATTCTATGCCATTGGTAGGGATCCAACTGTTTCGTATGTGGATATTCTACTGAATGACTTCTGTGAATCTTACTTGATTACATCACAATCAAAGCACAAATTTGAGGCGGGTGCAGACTGCACCCAAAAAGACGACTTGGGCACTTACGGAGCATAGGCAGAAAAAGGGTCTAGATTTTTTCACCTTAACAGAACTATATGTGATAGTACCATAAAGAGCAGGCTTTCAATGGAAATCTAGTACCTAAAACTCTCTTATAGTCACCTGTTCATACTTCTTTTCCAGAGCAATAATTTGGTCGCTGAAATCCAATCCAGTTTCATCCGCCATATTGCTTATCTGTAGAAGAAAGGATATTAAGTGAGTCCCTAAAACTAATAAGGCCATTAAAATTCAATGTAAATTGCGTAGAGCTAAAAGCAGCCAGTAACGAACTTGAGCTGCAGACGGTGATGAACTAGATTGGGAAACCAAAAAGAGGTTTTCAACTAGATTGACTGATGCGATTATTGGACTCAGAGCAGTTTACCTCGATTATCTTCTTTTCCAAATCGACCAGCGGCTTCTCAAAGGCGAGCGTGACCGGCTTGGGTTTCTCTGCCAGAGGCTTGAAGGAAGAGAGGTAACTCAGTGGTGGAGTGCTGCTATTAGGATCAATGTCATCCGGCCATGGGTAGTCGTGCTTCTTTCCCTTCTTAACCTTGGCAACAACGCGAAAATTGTGCCCATTTCTGACCCTGGAGCCCTCCAAATCCTTCAACCAGATACCTCTTAAACTTGTAAGCAATCCTTTAAGTGGATCACTTGCAAATAACACACTCCTAAAATATGCCCGTGGTCCGCTTTCAAGTACCCCGCGTTCGCAATTTCCAGCTATCAGTGATAGAGTAGTCATCTCAACTGCCTGCCTACCATATGTGCCTAATTTTAACACTCCATAAAATGGTGCTTCTGTTACTCATTCCTGCATTCCACATTTACTCGAGCATCAGTTATCATTACTAACCAACAATTCCTCTTTGCTATAAAATGCATAGCTCGTGTAACCAAATTTTAATTATTTCCCTAAGTTTTCTTTGTATTGTCTCTCGTTTTTTACAGAACCATGATTATCAGTAGAAAGAATTATATGAAGGAACACCGACGCGGGGAGACTATTTCAGTATTATCACCCATGACTAGTATAGTCAAGCTAACTAAACCTCTATAATGGCATCGATATAATCATCAACGCAAGAGAGAGATAGAAGAAAAGACAGCCGGTTTGAACAAAGTACTCTATTACAATAAGAGCAATTACTATAGAAATTGCTCGAAACAAAATCTGCAGTTCATTAGAACAGAAGTACATAACTAGCACACCAAAGCTTCATAGAAGTAAATCCAAACTTAAGAATTCGTAAGGCCAAAACTAACTAGACCCTTTACATGAACATTGACATAGACACATGAGATTATGCATGAAAAGAAAAAAGAAGCAGCTGGCTTGGACGAAGAACTCTGTAGAGAGCAAACACTCTAGAAATGGGTTCTTGTTCATAACAGCAAAAGTCATTAACTAGTGCATCAAAATGAATATCTAGTATGTGATCAAAGAACTTTACCATGATTCACATTAGTTTAGTTTCAGCAATTGGGATCTTGAAAATTTGGCTGAACTGCAGCCGTGGTTTCTTTTGAGCTTCAAAAGGTGGTTGTTCTCTATCTCTATCCGTCTACTTGGTCCCTCTTTCGTGGAGCGAACTGAAGGAGCAGAAGGCTAGTTAATGAACCAACGGTTTGGATAAAAGCTTCCCACGTCGTTGTTATTATTATTATTATTATTATTATTATATACAATAATTATTATATTGTTATTGTTATAAGTATTCTCTTCGTCTCAAAATAATTGGTTTATTTTGACTTGTTACACATATTAAAGATGTAAGTTATATATTATGTATTTTTTATTATACCGCTGAAGAGAGACCCCAAAGAGAGAGTGGGAAGAAAGTGGATTAGAGGAGAAAAAATGAATTGGCGAAAGATTAAATGTGGGTCAAGAGAGAGAAAATGGATTTATGGTGGGAAAGGTAATGGGGCGGGTCAAGTGCGAACATTATAAAATTTCGTACCCGTCCTGGTGGTCCTTGTGCCCCGCCCCACCATCGAATTAAGGGATGAGAGTACCATCCCCTACTCGACGGACTTTTATAAAACCCAACCCCGACTTGGCCCAATCCATCCTGGCCTTTTTTTTAACCGTGTAAAACTTGTATTTATCCGATCTGGCCCGACCCACCCCTGTATTTCAAAATTGTATGTGTACTGCAAATTGCAAAAAAAAAAATCTGTATTACACTGAATAAAATAGGACAAAAATTAAATAAATGTTCAAAAATCTCAAAATAGAAAATAATAGATTACACCATCAAAAATTAAATAAATGGATTCCTTATTTTTCTTCCTTTGATCCAAGATTTGAGATCAGTGATTCAGGCTTCAGATCAGTGATTCAGGCTTTCAGGAATTCCATAAATAAAGTGGCTTGGCTTCGCTGAAGGAGTGCATAATCACCTATGGAGCCGCTTCCCAGTACCTCTCATCACGATTGACTTTAAGGAAAATAGAAAAATTGGCTTTGATCCAATATTTGAGATAGTGATGACGGTGTTTGGTGGCAATGGATGGTGGACGGGCGGAGGTGGTTCGTGGTCGTGGGGTCGGTTATGGTGAGGGCCGTGTTCGATGGTGAGGTGGAGGTGGTTTGTGGCTGCTGGGGCGTGACGGTGAGGACGGTGTTTGGTGTGATGAGGTGGAGGTGGCTTGTGGTCACTGGGGCGTGATAGTGAGGACGGTGTTTGGTGATGAGGTGGAGGTGGTGTATAGCCGTGGGGAGGTGACGGTATGGGGGAGAGAAGAGGGGCGGCAGGCTGAAGAGAGTTGGAGAGAAGAGAGAGAATAAGAGGAAAAAGGAAAGTTTGGTAGGGTTTCTAATTTTTGAGTATATATACTACTTGATGGACAGTCGTGATTACATACAATTTATGATTAGGATTATTTTAAACCGGGACGGGTACGGGTCGGATTAGAGAGAATACCAAACTTGACCGGTACCCCTTGCAGGTTACTAATCTGACGGTTGATATGAGACCGCATGTGTTGAAGGCCTTTTGACTTTGGGATAACGACGTACCATACATGCCCCATAACCCGGTCAAAGTAAAAAAAAAAATTGGCTCTTAACAGGTCGGGACGGGAGAAAATTAGTTGATAGAAGATTTAATGTGGAGGGGGAAATAAAATAAAAATATAGGGCTAATTACACCTATGTCCGTCAGGTTTGGGGGTAATTACATGCAAGGACAATAGTTTGGACAAATTACACTTATATCCGTTGACTAAACGGAACCCTAAAAATCCTAACAGTTTTGATGAAAAGACTGTATTACCCCTCAGTTGGAACCTTTTTTTTTTTTTCTAATGCCATTATTTCATCTTCTTCCATTAATTATATGACTCTACATCTTATTTTTAATGCCATTAATTCCCCCCCCCCAAACAACAACTGGCCCCCCCACCCCTCACCCCACCTGCCCCCACCCCTAACCTCATTTTTGTCTCATAACTCCTCGCAGCACCCTTTGCCGCCTCGTTTGCCTCCCTATCGTCGCACCCCCTTCCCCTTTCCCGTCGCCCCAACCTCCCATTTCCCGTCGCCCCCACCCTCTCATTTCCCCTTCCCCGTCGCCAGTGGTGGAGGTATAAGCTTACGGTGCAAGGAAAGAGCCTTGCTGAGTGGTTGATCCCGTGAGAATCGTCGCTCGCTGTTCGGAGGGAAATAGAAGCGGGAAGGCTACGAAGAGACGGCGAGGGATTCCGGCGAGGGAGGAACTGCCGACGCCAATTCTGATTTTGGTCGAGTGACTTCGTTCCTGGTCTTCCTATTCGCTTCGTTTCCCCAGCTGCTGCCTCTAAGGCTCAAGTACTTACTTTTGTTTGATCAAATGTTGTCCGCTATTGAGGCGAGGAAAGGCGGAAAGAGAGTGGTCCGTTCCGACAAGAAAGTTGAGGAATCTGGCGATCGACTGCTTTGTTACCCTAATTTGCAAATTGAAACCCTAATTTGAAAATCAGGGTTTTGATGATGGCTCAGAATACTTCATAAAGATCAAATTGAGAAAAGGGAACATGACTCAGAATAATTTTGATGAAATACTGTAAATTAAGAAAATTTTTAAACAGGGAACAAATCAATTTAGGGTTTTAAAACCCAATCTTTAAATTAAGGTTGAAATCAAAGATTAAAATTTTAAAAATATTTAGTACAATATAAGGGGTAGTATCGTCATTTTAAAAATACATATTGATGACATCATAAAAAAGTACACTTTTTAGACGAATCCTGACGGATGGACACGGGTGATACATTTGAAACACTTTTGGTTACAGAATGTTACATTTTGAAACTTAGTGTCCTTGACTGTAATTATCCCCTAACCTCAGGGACATAGATGTAATTAGCCCAAAAATATATATAGATATGGTAGATATGAAGAACAAAAGTTAAATAGCTAATGACCCCCTTTACTGTACACGTCATGCGACTTGCCTCCCTCAACTTTAAATTTAAGCACTAACCCCCCCCCCCCCCAAACAGTTATAGAAATTGAGCACAGTTAACGGAAAACATCTAAGTTAGCTGTTTTCTTTGGAGGGAAACCTATGGCGCCTAAAATGTGTTTTTTAAGACCAAAATGCCCTTATGTTCACTTTATAACACAAAACTCCATCCATTACCCTCATTTCTTTCCCTACCAACCTTCCAACAGCCTCTTTGCTTCCTCTACCAACCTTCCAACTATATTTAGGTTCTCTGCCCACATCTCCATGCCACAATGGACCACAATGCCATGCCAGAGCGAGGAATCAACATGCGACTATGCCACTATGGTGTTCTAGCTCCAGTGAAGACCTCGTTCACTGTTCAAAACTTTGGAAGAAGGTTTTTTGGGTGTGCTATGTATGGGGTATGTAGTATAATTATGATTTTCCTAATTTATAAAAATGTAATTTATTTCCCTAATTTTCAAAGTTTTTTTTGTTCTAGATCCAAGAAAATTGTGGATATTTTGTTTGGATTGATCTGCCAATATCCAAAAAAGGTAGTGAAGTTCTTAGCAATATGTTAGCCAACATCAAGCAGCTTGAAGTGGAATCGGCTAAATCTCATAAAAGGGAAAGGCTTTACAATAAAGTTTAATTAGAACTTTTGTTATCCTACTCTTTGTATTGCTAGCTAAAAAGATCTAAATGAAACATTAGATCTGTAGTAATCCAAATGCACTGTGCAACAGTGCATTTGCCTATGTTAGAACCTATTTAATTGTAATGCAAATGTGTTGTTTATGTTGCAAATCTGTTATGTGTAATGCAAGTGTGTGATGCAAACAAACCGATAGCATCCAGAGACTAATAATACAAAATGCAAATGTCTCAGTACAAAAACAAAATATGGATTAACCTGCTTTCAAAGACCAATACAAAGACATAATGTCTCAGTACAAAAGCAAAATATGGATTAACCTGTTTTTAAAGACCAATACAAAGACATAATGTCTCAGTACAAAAACAAAATGTGGATCTATACATCCACTGTACAATCCAAATTGTCTCAGTTCAAATGAATACATCCAAATGTCTCAGTTTACAACAATACCAATAGAAATATGCATATCCATCACAAAAACTACCAATCCACAGTATTATCCAATACAAATAAATATAATACTTGCCAATAGGACCCTTCTTCCCATCAACAGTTGCTTGTTTTGAAACAGGATCCATCTATCTCGTCTTATTAGCAGCCTCCATCCTTTATTGTCTTTTCAAAGCAGCTTCAAGCAAGACCTGTCCCCTTGATGTCTCAACAGATTGTAACCTATTAGATATATACACAGTTAAAATTTAAATGACGTTTTAACAATTCATTAAATCAAAAAAAATTTACATGATAAATTGTAACCTGCTAGAAGTAGCAACATCTGTTGCAGTAGCATCAGAAGTGTAATTTGTCCAACAAGGAGGCATGTTCTTGGACACAGCAACTGCAGAAGCAAAGCTAGCCCCTGTTGCAGCACGAACAACAGTGGTGTAGCAGTAGTAGGTCTAACTGGTGGTGGTTCACTTGCAGAAGCAGCATATGTGCCATATGGTTGGTGCTGCCAATACATTTTGGTGCAAATCTTCCAGACAGTTGTCCTCTATTCTTCTTAATCACTCCCTTCTCATTTCTCAGTGGACTAGCCTTGTTACATGCACTTGCACATGCACTAGTACTTGCACTTGCACTAGTACTTGCACTTGCACTTGCACTTGCACTTGCCCTTGACCTTGCCCTTGCATGTACAGTATCAGTGGTACTAGCATTAGCATTGGCAGTAGATACCTAGTTATAAACCATAATGATGTAAGTGCTTACCCTAGCAGTGGTTTTACACCAAGTTAAAAAGAACTATACTTTGATGCTTACACATGCAAAAGGTGACTCTGTTCCACTACCTAATCCTGCCTCACTTGTACTGCCACAAGAAGTGTATAGAGCCAAAGTGAGGGTGTTAAACATAGACTTGATCTAAATAATAATGAAAAAAAACTAAAGAAATTAAAGATTACAAAAAATTATATATGTTCACCTTTCTTTCTTGACAATCTAGAATTGGGATGAAGTGGTCCTTTGCAGCTTCTCATATTATGGCCAACCTTTAAGCACTTGGCATATGTCATGACCCTGCCCCTCCTTGAAATGTTGGTCTCATCTCTTGGCTCATCACCACTTCTTCTTCTCAACTTCTTTGGTTTGCCAGCTGGTTTCCTATAATGTGGTGGGGCAAGTGGATCAGGGCCAGTCTTGACCCAAAACCTCTCACTAGGTAATGGGTGAATCATGCTAGCATAAGCCTGCAGGTACGTTTCCTTGCTATAAAATGGGTAAATATATGACTCTGGTTTCTCTCTGTTTAGGTATATTGAAGCCACAGCATGCTTGCAAGGTATTCCTATTAACTGCCGCATCCTATAGCTGCAAGTCATTGCTCTCAAGTCTACCAACCTTGTTGTGTTATAGCACTCTACCTCAAACTCTAATCTTCCACTCCACCCAGCAAAACAACACTTTAATGCTTCCTTTATCTTCTCCAGTTTCTCCAAAATCTTAGGACAAATGGACCCATTGTACTGCTCCATCCTCCTCTTCTTAACTTGGATTCTTGTTATTAAATGCTTCTTAATCCACTCCAACATGTTAACTGTAGGGAGTTCTCTAGCTTCAAGTATGTAACTTTCTATTAAGTTATTAACCAAAATATCACATTTGGAAGTTGTCCCAAAATGTGATCTTGTCCACAGCTTTGGGTCCATGTCATTCAACCATTTCAAAATATTGCCATCTTTATCCACAGTCTTGATCTTTTCAACCCAATCATTAAAATCATCTTTATTACTTGCTCTAGCAGCACTCCACAACAAGTCTTTCAACTTTTTACCCTTGAACTTCTCTCTAAAATTGGAATACATATGCCTCATGCAATACATATGTTCAACAGTCGGTATTAAGTCCTTAAAAGTCTCAACAAGGCCTTTATGTCTGTCAGAAATGAAGACCCACCATTTTTCCTCAACCCCACCAATGTCATCAAGCAAAGTCTTCATAAACCACATCCCTGAATGCTTTGTTTCTGTCTCAACCATTGAAACAACAATTGGAAACATATTGTCATTGTCATCCCTGCCTACAGCACTCAACAACTATCCCTCAAAAATCCATTTCAAGAAGCACCCATCTAGACCTATGATTGGCCTATAACCCTTCAAAAATCCTGACTTCAGAGCTTCAAAACAAATATTCATCCTTTGAAAGACTGGTGATGATTAATTGTTAGCCTCTTTGTACAAATAACCATATGTGTGCGTAGGTTTTGGGTCCTAAATGTCTCACCATAATCCCACAACCTTGAATACTGCATCCTTTGGTCCCCCTCAATCATTTCCCTAGTTGTCCTTTTTGCTCTATACAACTGAAACCTACTAACTTCTGCATTAAAATCCTTCTTCACATTTGTTTTCATAGATTTTATCTTCCAATTAGGGTCATCCTTTAACCTCTCCAAATATTGCTCAAAAATGAACCTAAAGGTAACAAGATGGTTATCAAAATCTCTCCCACAGGTATGTTTGTTGTTGAAACTCTTAATTTGAAATGTATGTTTCCAGTTCATAGGAGAAGCATGTAATCTCCACTTACACTCACCATCATCTTTTTGCTAATACTTGCAGCACACAGTTATCCTTTTGCTCTCATTCTTTTTATACACAAAATCATAACCTCTCTTCACATTCCACTCCCACAAAGCCTTCCTAAAAATTTGTGGATTTGCAAACTTCATTCCCAAAACCAGATCTGGCCCCTCTTGCCCACTAAACCCTGCTTCCTCATTGAACTCTGGGTATTTAGGCCCCTTTCATTTTCAGTTCCCTCACTTGCTGAACTCCTAAGTTCATCTTCATTATCAGCATTATTATACCACTGACCCTCTACATTTACATTGACTGTGGGGACATGATCTTCTTTACCTTCCTTAAAGATGTCATCATGTTCAGGCATTATTTCTATCCTTTCACTCAACTCAAGTGAATCAGCCTCAGCTTCAACTTTAGCCTTAGCTTCAGCAGCCTCAAATTGCCCATCATTAGTTTCACTCATATCATCATTACTTAAATGTACATCTTCAAAACCCTCTTCTACATCATCATCCACGTGTACATCTTTTCCACTTCTACCTCCAGTGCCATCTACTTGTGTAACATCCCCATCCCCAAAACCCATCTCATCTTTGTCCACATTGTTATTTTCAATCAACAACTTATCCCCAACTATAACATTTCCATCACTGCCAACAACTTGTAAAGGATCTACCCTTTTCACATAAAAATGAACCATATTACTGGAGTTATAGTATTCCAGCATTGATATCATACAAGAATCATCAGCTATCGGCCTTAAACCAAATCTAAAATCAAGCCCAGGTATAAGGTAGTACATCAAACTAGAACTAGGTAAGCCCAAGTTACCTATAATGCCCACTAGCTCCCAATAAGACATAAGGTCTACATCCATGTCATCTAAATATCTACAACACCACCCCTCCACTCCATATTAGGACCCTCAGTAAAGTAACCTCCATGGTGAATTTCAAACTAATAGTCTCAAACATAACTATTTTTGCAAGTTCAAATAAAACATATTGTCACTATATGATAATATGATATTAGTGCATACTAGCTTTTAATTAAGTTCTAGTTACTATCTAAGATTTTCAATTGACTTAAAATTACTACCTAATTACATGTAAGCAGTATATAAGATTGTCAATTAAGTTGATATTAGTGCATAGTTGTAACGCCCCCGAAAATCCGGAGCTCCGCCGCCCCAAACTCCAGGGTCGTTAACCTACCGGATCACATCACACATGTCAGACCTGTTCACTAACACATATTCCAAGTCATCTAATTCAGTATCAACTCAGATTCGTCAAATACAAACTTACAAAACTGCTTAAACTTCAACTATTAAAACCTAGATTCTTTACAAACTCAGGTCCTTATATACCAAGGTAACGGTACCGACCCACGCAGGGGTCTCATTACACAGAAGTGGCGGCCCACCGGAAGCTCACATAGACTCTAACCCATTCCCGAATCTGCTACAGCTTATCATCACCTACAGAAGGGAACCAAACGAGGGGTGAGCTTTTGAGAGCTCAGTAAGATCGCACAAGGACTACCAACAGGATTACAAAACGATTCCAAGAATCCAACTGACAAAGATTTCTAGAATACTTCAAACGGTCAAAAATCAATGATTCTCAAAATAATCGAAATTCACAAAATAGATACCAAAATAGACAATAATACCCATGATGGGTTCCAGAACGATTAATAAAAGATCATCTTCAAAACACAAAAGTGTTTTCTCAAGATATTTCAAATGTATACAGATAATCTAAGAAAGTTCTTTCCAAAATACACTGAAGGTTTTCCCAAAGAATTTCAACAGAAGCACGGATCATTTCAGATAATACTTTTCAGACATTTCCGTAATAGTCACGGCAATATATAGAGCAGCGAAAATCAAAAATCAACGTTGATCCTGGGTGATTACAATGCCATTCCGGCAATGCACAGAAGTGTACACATGCATGATGTACCAGAATAATTACTAGTCCACTCAGGTACTAGCCTGCATTCCATGCAGGATTCAGACCAGCCTTATAACGCCCGCCTCAGAATAGAACAGATAACCCAGGTCAACACAGAAAATTAACAATATCAGTGAGCTTTAGCATAAGCTCAATCACCGAAATCAATTCGGATTCCAATAACAATAATCATGCTGACATAAGTCAGCATTCAGAATTTTCAGAAGAAATCAGAACTTTCAGAAGAAAAATCACAGATAAACAACAAAAACGATTACGAATAATTATCGAGTTTTAAGCACAACAATCCGAAAGAACGGATACAGACAATTGTCAAATCTGCTCAGCACATAATAACAGGCGAGCATCATAAGATTTCCAAATAATTGATCCAGGTTCAATATTAGGGTTTTCTGGACAAGAACATGCTAATATTAATGCATACTTCAGAGTTCAACATTAGTCATAAGTAATTCAAAAGAGTACTTACAAGTACGAGTTATCAAAATAAGGGTTCGGACTGAAGTCCTTACCCAAGGTTCAGATAGAATCCCTTACCTGGATCCGCAGCTAAATTATCCTAACTGGAAGTCTTTAGCTTTAACCTAAATGGAATAATCGAGCCATTAGAATACAGTCTACAGAACAAAATTATAACTTAATACGAACTCACACATGCTCCCAAAATGAATCTCACCTCACCGGGTATGTAAAATTATCAAAATGCCCCTCTCAGACTTAAATTGCCAAAATGGCCTTCCTGTAAGTAGAATCGCTAAATAAGCTTCCCATATGTGAATTTATGCAAAAATATCTTTCTTAGGTCAAATTACCAAAATACCCCTTCGGGGTGGCAAATTTACCAAAATACACCCGTTACACTTTAATTCTCAAAATGACTTTTTCATAAGCGAAGTCACTGAAATAATCTTACCGTATGTAAATTTACTTCAAAATACCTCTCATGGGTAAAATTACCAAAATACCCCTTCGGGGTGGTAAATTATCAAAACACCCCTGGGGGTTTTCTGCACCGAAAAAATCTCAAAATATCTTAAACCACTATTTTAAACGTCCTGATATTATATCTGGCCTAAAAAGTATTTTAGAAGTTTTTCGCCCGAAAATCTCGAACCGGTGTCCGGACCGAGCGCTAAAAGGCTAGTTTCACAAAAAATACCTATTGGCCTCGAAATGGCACGAAATTTTAGAATATGAATCATATCAGTAAAATAGAGTTTCCATAAAAATTTCAGATTAAAATAACTTAGTTTACGGGTCAATTAATTCGATAAATTTCTTTAATCGATACCCCAATTTATCGCCCTTTACGGATCCTGAAAATTCCCAAAACTTTCCAGAGCGTAGTTCTCTTAAAATTATTAGGGGTTACAGTTTTGGACTTCATCTCATTTGGAACCTAACTATTTATAAAAATTTGTAGAAAAACTAGCCAAGTAATTTTTCTCTTTAGTGACGATTACGGTCACTATTCAAATCACCCCACATACTAACACACCTTTCCACGCACACACTCATCTTCTCCACGCAGCTGCCATGACCCATTCTATACACCCAATTCACGCACCCATACACTGCCACCCATAACCGTTCCTTAAAACCTCCCCCCCCCTAATTCATACCCGAAAATCAGCCCCTCATGCTCACAAAATACACACTGCAGATCCACTCACGGCAGCCATGAGCATAACCCAGCAATGTTCATACCGCACCCACCTTCACTCTCGGCAGCCCACAAGATACTCCCAACCCCTTTTAGTTTCTTCCAAAACGCCAAATCACCACATGAATATACAACTTACGCAACAACCTTCCATTGAAACCATACCCGAAGCTTCTTCTTCTCCTCACACGAAAAACACACACACAGCAGCAAAAACACTAAACACACACATGCCACCGAAATTATACCTCAAAATTGAAACATAAATTACAAAACTAAGGGAAGATTCACCTTAAGAAAATTCAGCTCGAGCCCTCCCTATTTTCTTTCTCTTCTCTGATTCTCCTTCTTCTCTGTTTTCTTCACTGTTTCCCTTCTGTTCTTCTTCACTACTCATTCTTTTCCTTCTTCTGTTTCTTTTGTTCCTTTCCCGAAAGGGAAAGGTTTCCCTTTTTGTTTTTTGTTTTGTTTTATTTTTCTTCTTTAAACTTATCCTTCCTTTCTCAATTATCTTTTTTTTTCTAGCTTAGTCATTAAGCTAGTAGGAGGTGGCACTCCCACAATTTTCCTCAAAATTCCAAATTAACCCCTCAAGATTTTTCAAAATTATGAAAATGCTCCTAAACTTTCAAAAATTATATTTTTGCCTCAAAATTCTTTTGAACTTCCACAAGCTTCTAATACCCGAGTATTACTCAAAATTAGGGTCCATTTATTTTTCAGAGCCCGAATGGTTATTTTAATCGACTCCCAAAATTCGGGATATTACAATAGTAGCTTATAATTAAGTTGTAATTACTATCTAAGATTTTCAATTAAGGTGAAATTACTGCCTAATTTGTGATTACTTTCTAATTATTACCTAATTAAGCTGTAATTACTATTTGTGAAATTACTGCCTAATTAACATTTGAATTTATTGCCTGATTTTTTATTATCATCTATGATTTTTCAATTAAGGTGAAATTACTGCCTAATTTGTGATTACTTTCTAATTACTGCCTAATTATGTTGTAATTACAATTTGTGAAATTACTGCCTAATTAACATTTGAAATTACTACCTAATTTGTGATTACTCTATAAGATTTTCAATTAAGGTGAAATTACTGCCTAATTTGTGATTAATTTCTAATTATGCCTAATTATGTAATTACTATTTGTGAAATTACTGCCTAATTAGCATGTGATATTACTGCCAAAATTTGTGATTATTATTTAAGATTTTCAATTAACGTGAAATTACTGCCTAATTAACATGTGATATTACTGCCTAATTTGTGATTATTATCTAAGATTTTCAATTAAGGTGAAATTATTGCCTAATTTGTGATAACTTTCTAATTACTGCCTAATTATGTTGTAATTATGATTTGTGAAATTACTACCTAATTTGTGATTATTATCTAAGATTTTCAATTAAGGTGAAATTTCTGCCTAAGTTGTGATTACTTTCTAATTAATTATGCTATAATTACTATTTGTGAATTTACTACCTAATTAACATGTGATATTACTGCCTAATTTGTGATTACTATCTAAGATTTTCAATTTAGGTGAAATTATTGCCTAATTTGTGATTACTTTCTAATTAATGCCTAACTAAGTTGTAATTACTATTTGTGAAATTAACGCCTAATTAACATGTGATTACTTTCTAAATATTTTCAATTACTACCCCATTGATAATTAGTAACAAATATTTTTGATTTAATTGAAGTTCTGCCCTAATTATTAATCATTTGCCTGATTATACTAATTATTACCTAATTTTTTTAATTAAGTTAAAGTTACTTCCTAATAATTAAGAATCACTAGGTAATTACAATCTATATTATATAACTACCTTATACGTTAAATAACAATCATAACAGAAGTCAACCATTAATCAAACCCATTAGAAAATTGAGATTGTGCATACTGGTCCCAAGATTTACATTACTTTACATGCTGAGGGACCACATGAGCACTGACTTCGTGCATCAGATAGCATAAAGGAAAGAAACCCTAACTTCGTGCAACAGATAGCATGCATGGCAAGAGTGTAGCGCAAAATATAATATCAAACCATAAATCTATAAATCTACCGAAACCCCCAGTTTTTGAAAGCCAAAACTTTCACAATCAAGTAAACCAAAGAAGTTAGGGTTTTGAAATGTAGATCGTAGAAACCCTAGTTTTAGATGATGGGTATTTAGATCGTACCTTTACGTAGAAGAATCGCACAGGAGCTGTAGATCGCAACGGCCTCCTAGATGCTACTGTCGTTGCTCCTTTCTTCTCTTCAACAGATCGGCACATATATGGTTCTAATGTGAGGAGAATATGAAAGAGAGTTTGGGGTAGGAAGAAGAACGGACCCAAGATGAAGGAGATGAAGGGATTAGTCTCTGATTTTGAGACAGAAGATGAAATTGGAGAAGGCAAAGAGATTGCACTGATTTGGGGAGTCTTCTGAAAAAATTAACTGGTTATATGGGAAGGATAAAAATGACATTTGACAAAAATATGTTTAGTGATTAAATTTGAAGTTGAGGGGGACAAATCGCACAGCGTGTATAGAGTAGAGGGTCATTCGATATTTAACCCATTATTTTTGGGACGGGGGAAGTATTTCATTCTCATGTAAGATAGCAGGTTTTTGCTTACTGTACGTCAGCCCCTGCTACCTTATTTTAAGCATGACTTGGGGGTGACGTTTACACCCTTCGAGAAGTTACCTAATTTCCCTCAAGACTTGATAACGAGTCTTTAGTAGGAATGGAGAAAGGGATATCTAACAGGGGGGCGGGAGGATGGCAGAGCTCGACATGGTGGCAAAGTGACGGATGAGACGGTGCCAATGATCGGTGGTTATGTTTTACATCCAACACAAAAACGTCCTAACTCTTGTTAACAGTTTCTTACGGTTGCAGATAGGTGCAGGATTAGTCTAAGACAATGACAAAGCAAAATGTGCATGGCTTAATGTTCAAAACCTCAGTAGGTGATATAGGCTAAGAGAATTTAATCTTTGTACAATTAAAAAAGCAAGATAGGAAATATATGAATAAAAAGAAGCAAAAAATAGAAGACAAAATAGCTCTCTCTCTCCTACCTCCAAGGGGTGAATGAAATAACGAAGGTCCTTTAAGAATAACCTCAAAATCCCGAGTTCGAATTCTCGTACCGGCGGGTCATATAAATTGCAATTCTGATTGTTTCGGGAAAAAAATAGCTCTCTCCTGCTTGGCTAGAAACAGACATCTAGCAAAGCTTTGAACATTTTGAACAAAGAAGATGTTGCAGAATGCAGCAAAAGATAGAACCAAAGCCCCCACAACAATTAGGGGAAATGCCATTAGAAGAAGCAGAAACAAGAAACACGGAATTAAATAACAAATGCCATTTCAAAAATACAATTACTAATTCGTCTATTGTCATCACCCAGTACACCCCGATAATTATAACGCACGGTTACAGCCACACGACTCGACGCTAAGTAAAGTGACGAGTCTATCACGCCGACTACCCCCACTAAATTAAACACCAACTGAAACTTCTTGCAATCTGTTCCGGGTTTTCATGCGTGCATCATGTTGAACTGAAATCTAGAAAGCTGCTGCGGGATTGTAGAGATAACAGGTCCATATCTCTGCAGATAAGCAAGTAAGCCGACACACATTACGGAGGAATTTCTCTCATAAAAACCATGCAGGAGGGGCCACGAGAGATACTTTTGGAAGCATGCTTGAATGAACTAGGAAAGGAACTCAAAGAAGACATACCTGCACATTATCATAGAGCTCGAACAGGGGAACAGCAAGCAATTTTAGATTTTTTGGTACTGCAAAATACTCCCTTTCGGACAAGTAGACAAGGTAAAGCTTCTTGCACTCCTAAATTATCAATACCATCAGGTCAGCAGATTTCAGGAGGAGTTTTTAATAAGAACCTGAGGATAAATTTTGCTGAACAATCCACTACTAAAACATTTCCTTACCTTGGGTTTTGTGATGTGCGGAGGGCAGTAAGGGTACATAATGGTTTCGAAGTTCGGTCTCCACCAGGTAGCTACACACTCACCAATCTGCAACAAGGAGTACACACACGATGAGATGGAGTTAGAATGCCAAGGATCTCATGAATACATACTTGGCTAGCATTTTTAGGTATAGGGAGGCCACTGAGTTAAGGACGTAGCTTGGAATCGGATTACAACACCTGATATCAGAGTCAATTCTCGAAAGCTCAAAACAAGGTCATCTAGTTTGAGTTTTAGATCAAAGCTACCTATGGTACTCCCTCCCGCGTACTTAAATCTGCAATTCCCGATATTGACTAACTAGATTTCAACAGAACGGTGTTCTATTTGATCCTATGGAATGTAAATCCTCTGTTCTTGGCAAGCAGAGCTATGTATACATTTACCTATTTTAGTGGCAGCTAAGTCACCACTTAAAACATCAATTAAGTTGCCTACACATCTGTGCCGACCATGTCAGTGACACAGGCGGTCAGATTTCATTTTCTTCCCGGAGTTTTTAGTAATATGCCACTATTGTAGTGTTAACTGAAATAACCTTCCAAGTGCTTTGTTCTTGATTAAAAAGGAATAACGTGATAGCACATAATCAGCTAAAAAGGTGGGGACAGAGTTCGGGCTGCAACACATGGTCCTATTCGCTTGAAGTAACATATGGAAAAGAATGCACTTGAAAAGAGGGGGGGAATTGGGATGTTTCTTCTACACAAATGGACACAGAGAAGAAATAACATTACGCACGGACAACCAAGGCGAGAAGAAAGAACTTCATACAACTTTTCTCAACTTGCTCACAACATTTCTTAGATCGAGTCGGGGACTGATGTGTACTTCTGGTTTTACATAACTAGAGAATGCAATACCTTAATTGGCACATAAAGTTCAGTAGAAGCAACAAAAAAAGCAAACCTGCCAGTTAGGTTGAAGAGAAGGCGAATTAGCAGCAAGTTTGCTTGACAATTTCCTTTTCAACCCTTCAATTTCTGCAAAGAGCAGATAGTAACATGAGAGAGAATGAGAGAGAGAGAGAGAGAGAGAGAGAGAGAGAGAGAGTGCAAATATTTTACCATTTTCTCCTGGCTTCAAACGGCCACCAGGAAGTTTACAAAAGGTGTTCCCTATTTGCAGAAGAAGAATGTGAGGATGGTTATGCTCTTGTACCTGCAACGAAAAAGGACAAAAAATGTAAGGAAAATGAAGCAAGCAAGCAGAAAAGCACGGCTAGATATAAACATACTTATCAGTTGAGCAAAAGTACTCATGTTTAGTGATCCGTCCAACGTATTCGACGTCAAAATAATTTGAGAAGACATAATATACTAGTATTGGAGCTTTTTGTGCAAAGCGGATGGTGATAGTTTGGATCATTTGCAGATACACCCCGTGGGCAACACGTGTCAGCCCGGAAAAAATGCGCATGGACTCGCTTTTATAGAGACCAAGGTGGACGCAGTCAGTCTCAAAGTTTTTAGCCCGTTAAAAGTATTTGCTGGCATGGGCAAAGGTTTCTAAAGGCCGCCCAACCCATGGTAAACCCAATTTGTTCAGCTTTTATTTAAATCATCTCACCGTCCATCGTTCAATTTAATGTACACCCTCCAAAGCCTTGAACTTAATAGAATAATACTTTTCTTGTCCTCTCTCAGTTCTCGCCTCACCCGTACTTAGCTACACGACTGAAAGGTATGATCTTTTACTTTTCTGCCTCATTCTTTGTTCTCTATTTCTATGCATCTTCTTCTCCAGTTTTCTTATTCCACCGGAAACATTGTAACAGACAAACACCATGTTGAATTTTTCCAGTCCAAAGGCAAGTTGAAAATCAAGCATTAAGCCACTTGAATTAGATACTCTATTTGGTGGTGGGCTGTGGTGCCAGGTGGGTTGATGGTGGTGCTGGGTCTTTTGGGAGGTCAATAGGTGGGGGGAGGATGATGGTGGTGCTGGGTCTTTTGGGAGGTCAATAGGCGGGGGGAGGAGAATTGGGTTTGCCCCCCGCCCCGCCCCCGGGGGGAGTAGGTGAATCGACGGTGGTGGGTGGTGTTGGTGTTTTGGGCGTGCTGGTGGTGGGTTTTTTGTGGATGTGCTGGCTCGACCTTTGGTGGCGGGTTCACTAAAATTTTCTTCATGATCATGACTAATCAATAGACTTGGATGGTTATTGATACGCTTAAAAAGTAAGTAAACAAACGCTAATTTGCAATCATGGACAACATGTGGGCAGCCCTTGTCCAGCCCGTAACTACAAAAATTTTCATGGGCTGGACTTGGACATATATCGTCGACCCGTAGACTGGCTAGTTAGTCGTAGGCACAGGGTATTGAGAGTTGGCTGGGCGTGGTCTGACCCTCATGCTCATCGAGCCTGCCCAAGTTGCACTCCTACCTACTGCTAGCATAATTTGGTCTGTGGTACTGTCATTATGTAGGATTTCCTCAATTATGCCACAGTCAGCGGTGGACTATTGTGATGTTGGTCGGTTTACAAGAGAATAAGGAGGAAGAAGAAGCTTTGGGGTGTGGCACCGTGGTGTATTTTCTGGTTTTTATGGAGGGAAACAAACTACAAGGTTTTCGAGGCGAGGGAGCTTCCATTGGTGAAGCTTGAGACTATGGCGCTGAGCATGTTATTTTTGTGGAGTAAACAAGTGAGTATAGGCACTCCAGATAGGTTTTTATTGGAAGAGTTGGAAGTGTTGATTTGATTTTATTACCCTTCGTGTACATGGCTGCATCCTTTCTTTTGGCGCCTATATCTGAATATGTATCAACTAATCAAACAAAGCCAATGATGTTATAGATCTAATATTGCTGAACTCCTGGCTTTACTGTTTGCTACTTAGCTTACAATGACAACCAAAAAGACCTCAACCTTCGGCAGATCACTCCTTTCTCCTCTTTCGTACTAAAAAATTACACTATCCTCCATCCTCTCGACACCCACTAACACTACAACCAAATCACGACTCACAACACCACGCCATCACCACCACCTAACTAACTGCACTCTTATCTTCCAAGTTTTCGTTTATTAGCAAAACCCAATCACACAAACACCATCAGTGGTCCGCAAAATTTCAACATCCGCAATCACCGTTGATGCTCCCTAAGAGCTCATTCTCTCCTTATACTCGAGGCTACCCATTCAAACTCTAAAACAAGCATCCAACTAGAAACTAACTCATAAGCTATCAACTCATTTTCCACAATGTAGGATATATCTTAAGCTAAAACTGCCAAAAAGATTTGTCAACACGCAGAAGGTCCTGCTAGTCAACCAACAGGTCGACGACATGTCCCCATCCTTGATCTAAAACTGCACCACATCAAAAAAAAAAAAACATTCTTTGGCGTCTTCTCACTCACTGGGGCATAAATGTCTCCTAAAAAGGCTGCTTTGCATAATAACTCCCTCCAAAGCTTCTCCCATCTCTCAGCTAGAAAACTAAAAAAGCTAATAAACACATAAGATAGCGAAAGAACTAGATCAGAGCTATTGATAGACGTGAGCTCCCCCTTAGACCCAACAGAATTAGCAAAAAATTCCACTCGTGTTACAATACCAAGAAGAAAGATTTCACTCATTGCTACATTTTTCTTGACCCCAAAAAAAGGACTAGCACTTTAACCAACCAAATAAGAGCAGCACCCACGAAGCCAAACTATCAACCTGGGCTTTCTTGTCTATGCTCGTAACCAGCTTCCGCAAAACCCAAAATGGTGCCCCCCCTCCAAATGCTAGAAAAGGTGCCCTGCGCCCACTCAGCTGAAATTCTGCACCCACAGCAAGCACACACAGGCGGACCAACACCTTTATAACATACAGGCAGCCCAGCGGCTACTCAATCATATGGTGCCAGCGCCCCTTGAAAACCAGGCACCCAATGCCTACAAACCACCAAGTGGTGACACCCGGTTCCTCCTCTTGAATAGAAGTCTCAGCGAACCAAATTTCCCCCATGTTCGCCCCAGGGAATATGGCTGGAACCACCTCGCGGACCATCCAACACATTGCCGGCAAGCCTCTAAGAAACCGTAGAGACAACAAAGTTTAATCTTTGTAATATGGATTTTTTGGATGCTTCGGTGCCATCTCATTAAGCAAAACAAAGTCACCACAAAAATCTCGAAAGGCCCAATAAAACTTCAACTGACAATCTCTCGACCTTGTTGTAGACCTAGAGAGCCTAAGGTACCTCCTCAAATGAAAAAGGTCCACGCCCTGCCAACGATATAATGTGTACTCCTCTTAAGGTGTCTTTGCACATTTTCCAGAAGCACCATTCACCAGAAAACATAGATAAAGGGGGGCAGAACACAAAAGCGTGGAGGATATACAAACTCAAGAACAACAGCACAGCCACGAGCTGTAGACACCATAACTTCACAGAAGTCTTCATCTTACTTCACACCAGTGTAACTGAAAAGGGATCAAAGAAGTCTTCATCTTACTCACCATAACTTCACACCCTCTCTTCTATTCCTTTCTCGCCAGTGTAACTGAAAAGGGATCAAAGAAGTCTTCATCTTACTCACCATAACTTCACACCCTCTCTTCTATTCCTTTCTCGTACCCCCCCTCCGATTAAGCAGTGAGTAACTCCCAAGAAGCTCAGCATCTCCTAACTCCAGCTCAAAAGACTAAAACCATATCTTGACCTTGTTGCATAATGTAAATTAGATATTTAAGCAGCAATTGAGAATACTACCATGCTGGATCTTTCGTTACAACTTCACCCATCTTAACAAGACCAAATATTTACTCAGGCATTCTACCAAGCAATCAAACCATTAGAGACAAAGTGAGAAATTACAACGCCCTTTCATGAGAGAGTGATAGAGGATGATACATAGGAAGAGCTTTGACTGCTTGACTGGAGATGCGAAAAATGATGCCCAGGCCGGAAAAAACAGATGCTTGAAACTGTGAGAAGAAAAGCTCAATACTTCATTTCGTTTGACAACTTGAATTACTGGCATGGGTTCAAAAACAGAGGAGATGGAGGAGGACGAGGAGCTTTTTAAAATCTGCACAAAAATCTGGTCCGCATTATAAACAAGTTATGTTGTAAGAAGGAGAAGAAGAAAAGTTAAGCAGAGTATAAGGGAAAGAAGAAGAGCAGTCGAGCAGAGCACATGTTGACAAAGGCTTGTGTTCCTCGATCTCTTCATCACTTATTTCTTGATGAGAGAAGCCTGCGCAATGAAGTTGGGATTTAACGACATCACAGAATAATTATATTTGTTGAGATTTTCTTTGCCTTTTGGGTGCTTAACTCTTTGACCAAAACTTTCAAAATTGATCTGCTCCTTTTTTGCTGAATCTCTTGCCTCGCCTCGTGTCTTGTTTATTCAAGAAACACGAGCTCCTCATTAGGTACACCTCGCCTTTACACTGCTGAAGTGCTAAGGCCACCCACAGCCTCGTTTTTTACCTTACAAGAATGCCTTTAACAAAAATGCTCTAGCTCATTTAGATGTCAAGCTTATTCCAAGTGAGAAGTGCATTGCATTTAACTGCCCATTTCAGAGGCTCCAGCATAGGGCTTACTGTCACTCAAAAAGGTAGAGCAAGTAGGGACATCCCAGGTCATGCTTCTTTAACCTGGGAAAACTTTCCATTCTTCCGAAGTAGGTCTGTCATGCTAGGTGAACCATGTACAACTGCTGCTTATTGGTATCCCTTTTGGCACCCATAAAGCGACAGTCTGCTCCCAGGTGTTACATAGCATCCCGTTTTAGTACAAGTTCATGGATGAAGCTATCCCATGCTTTAGATAGAACCTTTATTTAAACATGTAATGTTTCCGCAACTTCAGTATACCAAACAAAATGTCACTAGTGGATCTGAGATTCTGAGTGCATCCGATACAGATACATGCGGAGTAAGAGAATATATGTTCCAACAGGCAGTAGAGCTTATTCGACTCTTGAAATGTGACTTATTCCAATGGATAATATCCTCATTCCCTTTTAACTTGCTCTGGGTAAAAAAAGCCCTTATTCCTTCCTTTAAAGAGCTTTAACTTGGCTCCTAATGGTATAATCATGTGGAATAAGAACAAGCTGTTTATGCTACCCTTTTTTTAGCAGTGGGCTTCTGTACCTTCTTTTTCAGCTTAAAGTAAAATGTGAGAGTAGTAGTTATTATTCTCTTCGAGCTGAGACCGCATAATGCTATTTCCATAAGAAGTTGCAAAACGACAACCAGGGTGAGTCAACAGCCACCAATATTAGGGATAAGGTATAGAAGTTAGGCTTCGTGAATCCTAGTATTTAACTACTTGTTTTCAGTTCATTCACATCTAAGACAAGTCAACTACAGTAGATACGAATTCTAAGGGGCATGTAACTAAACAAGAGCTTAATTAACACAGGCAAAAAAATTAACTTCCACAAATACGTGATGTCAATATACCACAGGCTACTGGGTGCAGACAGAGAGATAACTTACAAGCAGAATCGCTTCGACGCTTGTCCTCATGCCTTCTTTCATATAGCTGTAGACAACGAAAATATTCATCCACTTCAAATTATACAAACAAAATAAAAGTATACACACACAGATAACTAGAACAAAGAACCAATGTCATATTCTCCCTGATTTCATAATGTTTGCCCAATTTGCCTTTTGGCGAATTTCTAGGAAATAACTGAACACCTAAACATTTGATTAAACTCAAGTATAAATGACAAATCAAATAAGAATTGTTTGACGAGTCAAACCAGGCAAGAACATTGAGCGAAGCCTCAAAATCTATTCAAGGAATTTGCAAAAATTAAAAGGGGGGCAAATGTCATGGGACAGAGGGAGCAAATTATTTTTTTATTTTCTTGTCAAACAACTTTCCATCACCTCTCACGTCACATACAATTCACTATACAAAACGTAGGTCACAAAGACTGACGAGAATAAATTTAAGGGTTCCGATTTTGCCAAGAGAAAATAGAAGACCTTTTCCTTTTTTAGTTCTGCTGCTATCCAATTTCTGAGCAATTTTTCATGGGAGTTTGGGGTGAGTCTTGTCACACAGGTTTCCATCACCTGTTATGTATGTTGTACTACCTCCGTCCAATGGATTGATGTAGTACCGCGTAAGCATCAAATTTAACTCAATTGGCAATCATATTAAGTAACCAGCATTTGGTCAGCCAAGCTAGGTAAAAATAATGAGCAAAGACAATGTTTAGAGGTACCAAACCTAACCTTAGAATTCGCTAAAAGTCAGTTAGAAAATCAAATGGAACAAGTTAGTTCGTTATACAAAATTAAACGAGACTGACAAGAAAACATAAAAAAGGCACAAAAAGGGTCCTTTTTATGTTAAATAAGCATCTTTTAGCAAGTTAAGCTAGGGTAAAAAGTAAAGCCAATACTTTCATGTACAAAACCTATCCTAGCACTTCGCAACACGTCAAAGGGGACAATCCAGCGGAACTAAAGGAGAAAGAAGAAACATGATCATTTTTCCGTTAGGATTAGTATTGGAGTCGAAAGATTTCAAAGAATGCCACAATAAAAATGGAGGGTGGGAGGTCGACGTACTTGACTTTCATGCGGGCGAGGCGATCGGCGACGGAGGTGTCTTTCTCCATCTTGGGCTCTTTGGTGCCGAAGGTGTAGCTCGACAGCGGGTACGTGTTCACCACCGGAGACATCACCATTGTGTCCGGTCCGGCGCTGATTCGAGTGCCACCGGCGGCGAAAGGGATCGGCGATTTGTCTGCTAGGGCTCGTTTGGAAGGGCAGAACGCAGGTGTCAGTCCGTTTGACTATGGAAGTTCTCGAAGGACAATGGTACCCCTCCTCTTACAGTGGTTTTATTTTAGAGTAGAGGATGTTGGACTTCACATGATTGACCTAAATTGCTCACTTATTTCGATTAAGCCAATGAAAAATAAAAAGCCCCGTGTAAATGCTACTCGAAAAATATGTCACTAATTTTTTATTGTTAATACTTTTTTGAGAAACAAGCTCCGTTCCATAGAATACACTTCATCGAGTATATATACTTGTATACATACATGTATATATGCATGTATGTATATAAATATATACATATATATATATGGGGGCCGATAGACATCGACCGGTGGATATTATCCACCGAACCGCAACAAGGAGTTGCGGTTCTCTGAGGTTGGGCCCCACTCCCTCCCCTGAACCGCAACTTCTTGTTGCGGTTCTATGTGTTTTTTTTTTCCTTTTTAGCATTCCTTTTTTGTTTTTGTCATTTCCTTCTTTTCCCTTTTTGCCCTTCCTTTTTTTTTTTTCTTTCCCTCCTTTCTTTTCCTCTTTTCTTTTCCTTTCCTGCCCTCGGTCCCACCCCACCCCCAACCGCAACTTCTTGTTGCGGTCCCTGGTTTCCTCTTGCCCCCAACCGCACCTTGTAGTTGCGGTTCCCCTCATTTTTTTTCCCACCCCCAACCGCAACTACATTTTTTCCCCACCCCCAACCGCAACTTGTTGTTGCGGTTCCCCTTTTTTTCCCCACCGCAACTACAAGATGCGGTTCCCTCCCTTGGCTCTTTTTTTTTTTTCCTTACGGTTCCCTCCCTTTTTTTTTCCCCACCCCCAACCGCAACCCCTTGCTTTTTTTTTTCCAACCGCAACTACAAGATGCGGTTCCCTCCCTTGGCTCTTTTTTTTTTTCCTTGCGGTTCCCTCCCTTTTTTTTTCCCACCCCCAACCGCAACTTGTAGTTGCGGTTCCCTTTTTTTTCCCCAACCGCAACTACAAGTTGCGGTTCCCTCCCTTTTTTTTTTCCTCCCCACTTTGTCATGCCTTGGTCCCACCCCACCCCCAACCACAACTTGTAGTTGCGATTCCCTCCTCACCTTTTATTTTCCTTCCCTCCCTTGGCCCCACCCCTACCCCCTTTCCTTTTTTTGTTTTATTTTGTGTGTCCTTTTTAGTTTTTTTTTATTTTTTTTCGTGTCCTTTTTTTTGTAAACTGTTGCAGAGGTGTGTCCTTTTTTTGCTTTTTTGTAAACTGTTGTGCGTGGTGTTGCAGAGGTGTCTTCCACTTTTTTTCTTCGTGACCCCCACCCCAACATTTGGCTTCTCCCTGCAAAAGTTGGCCCCTACACACATTTGGATTCTCCTGCTTGCCCAATGGAGAAAGAGAGAAAGAAAACCCGTGAGTCTGTGATGTTCAGACTCACGGTTCTTCTTCTTCTCTTTCCCTCGCTTTTCATTCTTTATAATCCGTTCTCTCCAATTCTTTCTAAACAGAACCCTCTCTTTCACTCTACATCATCTTTCTCAACTCTTTCTTCCATCTTCTTCGTACTCCAAAGACTATCTGCATAATCTTCACGATAACATAAACAAAAATATTCTACGGTCAAAAATCAGTGGATAACCGCTAGAAGATTAAAATATCTCAAGTTTAAAGCAAGTAAGTATTTCGAATTTTCTTATAATTCATTGTTAATTTCAAATTATTCTTACCATAATTGTTCTTACCAGTAGATTGTTTAAATTGTGTTATGCTTACATTGTTCTTACCATAATCTCAAATTCGTGTTTTTTAGAGTTTAAAATTATGGATTGAACTAGCTTTTGGGTTATGTGTGTTTAATGTGAATACAAAATGTAATTGTCGCTAAAGGTGAAAACTTAATTAGACAATTTTTAGCGAATTTATAAAAAATAACTAGAGCTAGATTTTGCCAAAGTACAAAAAACAGACCCTAGTTATTTTTTGAAGATCTCTATCAGGGAAAAATTTCAGATTTTTTCAAATAATGGAAAGGGGTTAACTGATACGCACAACCTTGTAACTTTGCAGTGTAATTTAAAATGGCCGAAACGTTTATGAGCCTTTGTAAAGTTCGGAATTCGGGCCATCCGAAACCGTCCCGAACTGGCTTTTAAGCGCTCGATCCGGACACCGGTTCGAGATTTTTTGGCCAAACTGTTGTAAAATACTTTTTTTTTCCTTCCCTTGGCCCCACTTTTGTCCTTGGCCCCACCCCCAACCGCAACTTGTAGTTGCAGTTCCCTCCCTTTTTTTTTCCTTCCCTTGGCCCACTTTTGTCCTGCCCTTGGCCCCACCCCACCCCCAACCGCAACTTGTAGTTGCGGTTCCCTCCTCATCTTTTATTTTCCTTCCCTCCCTTGGCCCCACCCCCCTTTCCTTTTTTTTGTTTTATTTTTGCGTGTCCTTTTTTGTTTTTTTTCTTGTCCTTTTTTGTCCTTTTTGCGTGGGTTGTTCTTCTGGCCCCACCCACCCCTTTCCTTTTTTTGTTTTAGTTTGCGTGTCCTTTTTAGTTTTTTTATTTCTTTTCGTGTCCTTTTTTTGTTTGCTTGGTTTGCGTGGTGTTGCAGGAGCCTTCCACTTTTTTCCTTCGTGACCCCCACCCCAACACTTGGCTTTTCCCCGCAAAAGTTTGCCCCTTCACACATTTGGATTCTCTGAAGACAGGGGGCATTTTGATAATTTGCCACCCCGAGAGGGGTGTTTTGGTAATTTTCCCGATAAAGTTTTTCAACGGACTTTTCAGTCCAGAAATGTAATTACAACACCTAAAATGTTGTTTTAAAGCTGATTGCAGGGCGTAATTGTCGCTAAAGGTGAAAACTTAATAGACAGTTTTTCACGAATTTATAAAAAATAGCTAGAGCTAGATTTTACCAAAGTGCAAAAACGAGACCCCAGTTATTTTTAAAATATCTGTATCAGGTAAAAATTTTAGATTTTTCCAAAGACTGGAAAGGGGTTAACTGATACGCGCAACCTTGTAACTTTGCAGTGTAATTTAAAATATCAAGCTAGCGCAATTTCGCGCAAAACTTTTATGAGAACCCTAGGATGTTGGGAAGTTCCATTTCCCTGAAATTCGGGCCATTCCGAAGCCGTTAGCTATTTTTTTGGCCGAACGGCCTTTTAAGCGCTCGATCCGGACACCGGTTCGGGATTTTTGGGCGAAACTTTTGTAAAATATTTTTTAGATCAAGAATGATTTCAGGAAGCTTAAAATCCCATTTCAAATCACTTTTGAGATTTTCTGAAGCCAAGGGGCATTTTGGTAATTTGCCACCCCCGAGAGGGGTGTTTTGGTAATTTCCCCGGTAAAGTTTTTCAACGGACTCTTAGTCCATAAATGTAAGTAAAACACCTGAAATGTTGTTCTGAAGCTGATTGCAGGGCGTTAGGGTGATAATGATGCCCCGGGGGCATCTCGGTAATTTGTCGCTCAGCGGGGGATATTTTGGTAATTTAACATTGTAAAATACCCTGAGGAACATGTTTGGTATATAATTGACGTAATACATTTAAAAAGTAGTTTTAAAGCGATTTTGTCAGGGGGTATATTGGTAAATTGCCACGTTGGCTCTAAATTTTAGGGAAATAGAGTAATTATAAAAGTTCGGAGTAGTGGGAAGTGAGGAATTGTTTTAATACATTGAAATAATGAGATAATGACTATTGCTAACGCGTTGGTAAGCTAGGTTTAAGATCCGGTTATATTTTTCGAATGTAAATATTATGGACGTTAAGTTGGTTTACGATTATATTTTGTTCTTAGAGATATGGATTTCAACCCCGGACCTCATGATACATCAATCCTATACGATGATGATGACCACGTCGCGAGGTACGTATTTGACGGTGTCGATAGGGGTGTTTTGGAAACAATTCAAAGCACAACTCACCTCGAAGAGTGGGTACTAAACGAGGAACAAATACAACTATTACACCGGCAAAATTTATCCATGTTCACCGATTGCGGGATTTGGTCTCGACACGACGATTGCCTCATATCCGCTCTAGTTGAACGATGGAGGAGCGAGACGAACTCATTTCACTTCCGATTTGGTGAAATGACTATTACATTAGAGGACGTCGGATTTATACTTGGAATCCCATGTCACGGCAGACCCATTACTTTGAGCAAAATGTCTGCATCCATAGCGAATATGGCTAGGAAGTATTTTCCGGGAATCCCGAGGGAAGCTCTTACGTCTAACGGCATAAAACTTAAATGGCTGAGAGAGCAGTACGGCGTGCTACCGGATGAATACACTCCTCATGATTTTGTGACGTATACGAAGGCATTCCTTCTGTATATTATTGGAGCCATATTACTTCCGACGCATTCGAAAAACACCGTGCATCCGAAGTATATGGTGTTCTTGGAGGATCTTGAGGAGGTATACTCGTATTCGTGGGGTTCAGCTGTTCTTGCGCACTTATATCGAGCACTGCATAAGGCTACGAGATTGGATGCCAAGTCTATTGCCGCCTGCCTGACTCTATTACAGGTATGAGCATTTATATTCTTGTTTTGACGTGTCAAAGTATTCGTGATTATTTACTAATTCCATATAATGTTTGCATTCACAGGTTTGGTCTTACGAGAGGCTACCCACGGGACGTCCACAACCGCAGGAATATTCCGATGCGGAGTGGCCTAGGGTGTCGGTCTGGGGGCCGGAGATCAACCGGAAGAGATGGGTAAACCCTCACAACCATCTACAGTTCTATCGGGGGGAATTAGATATGCTGGATGCACCGCATGTGACGTGGCAGCCATACGGCAAGGTGATGCATCGGTTAGATGAGTATTGTTGGGAACTTCCGGTGTCATACGTGCTGGCAGGTTTGCCTCCTGACGCATACGACTCTCAGTGCCAGAGTCAGGTTCCCCAAGTAGGAATCCAGGCCTCGCGCCCAAGCATCTGATAGGACAAAGGACAAGCAACGAAGCCATTGAGGCCGGACAAGATGGGTTGGATCGACCGGCACTACTTCGGGCATGAGTCTGTCAATTCAACAGACTTTCCTCTTGCGACATTCCTAGGTCATGAGGATATCAGAACGTTGGCGCCGGAGACAGATATTTCAAATTTTGTCATGAACGCTTACATAGATCTGCTCCGGATTAGAGAGCAACATTTTAACCGTTCTGAATATTTGAAGCTTAACATGTATCCCACTCATTTTGTGGAATTAACGGTGAGGGAATTCACAGAATGGAGGCGAGGGGGCGGCAGGGGTAAGTGGAAACCAGGTAGAAACGTGTTAGGCATGATGAACGCAAACTATCAATGTCACGCTGCTGATGCGAACCTTATCATGATACCTTGTCATCATGCAAACCACTGGTTCCTATTAGTTCTCCATCCAGCGTTCAGAATGGTTCACATATACGATAGCCTAAGGGAGGACGAGCCTGGACAGCTGCTGGCACAGATGTACAGCGAGTACATCACTTTAGTGGTTAGTTTTTATTTTTTGACCTTGGCTCATAGTATATTGTTCTTGTTTCATAGGCTTGATACTCGTTTTTATTGTTGGATGCAGACTACTGTCCTCTCGCTAGCGTGCGAACGGCCACAGGGGGACCCTTGGACGGTCGTGATGATAAAGGACCGACCAAAGCAATATAACGGTCACGATTGCGGGATTTACGTCCTCAAGTACATGGACTACATTGCTCGCTCGGAAGTGCTCAAACACTCCTCGTGGACTAGGAAGGATGCCTTGACGTTTAGGTATAGGATAGCCTGGGAGCTGAAAAAGAATGAAGCTAGATGCCTTCATTACCATTATCCTGACTAGCGTGGCTAAGGTGCAATGATGTTACAAAAAACTGCACAAAAAAGAAATGTACATAATTTTTCGCATGCTATGAATTTGGCGCTAAAATGTGCGCGAATATACCTTTCATATGACGCATTCGAAAAAATTACGCGTCTCGCTTTTCGCCGAAATTCATAGAAATGGGCTAACTAGCGTGCATGAGGTGCAATTAGAGAAAAAAAAGTGACAAAAAAATTATAACTTTTTTCGCAAGCTCAGAATTGGGCCCTAAAGTGTGCGCGAATAGGGGCGTCGTAGGAAAATTCAAAAAATAATTTGTCTCATTTTTTGCCGAAATTCATAAAAATGGGCTAACTAGCGTGCCTGAGGTGCAATGAGCGAAAAAAAAGTGACAAAAAAATTACCACTTTTTTCGGAAGCTATGAATTGGGCCAAAAAGTGTGCCCGAATAGGCCCTTCATAGGAAAACTCAAAAAATAATGTGTCTCGTTTTTGCTGAAATTCTTACAAATGGGCTAACTAGCGTGCCTGAGGTGCAATGAGCGAAAAAAAAGTGACAAAAAAAATTACCACTTTTTTCGGAAGCTGTGAATTGGGCCCTAAAGTGTGCCCGAATAGGCCCTTCATAGGAAAATCCAAAAAATAATGTGTCTCGTTTTTGCTGAAATTCTTACAAATGGGCTAACTAGCGTGCCTGAGGTGCAATGAGCGAAAAAAAAGTGACAAAAAAAATTACAACATTTTGCGTAAGCTAAGCATTGGGCGCTAAAGTGTGCCCGAATAGGCCCTTCCAAAAATATCAATAATCCACAAACCAAATCACAAATTAAAGATTTCACAAACCAAATCACAAATATAAAACATTATAAAAGTTCAATTTATACAACTGAAACATTAATCCTAACACTCTTCCTCATCATCGTCCTCCTCGACCATACTGCCAGGTTCGATACCTAGCACTTTATAATGATTTCTCTTGTCATGATCAGTCATCTTATTACACAACGCACACTTTCGCAATTTTTTTTGACCCGTTGCTTCTTCAATCGGATTCTTCATACGTATTGCTCGTTTTCGCCCTTTTGTTTGAGAAATAATTGGATCAAAAATGTCGTCCTCCTCACCTTGCAGGCTAGTGTTGTCAATGACTGGCTGTGAAGCTCGATTGAATCTACCGGATGGAGTCGTCTGAGGGTCCCGTCTTTCTGGTAATGCCATCCTAAACTGTGCATGCTTAGCCTTATCCCGTGCGGCTGCTTCAACTTGATACCTGTACCCATCAAATGTTGACGCTGCATCCATTGATAAACCGTGCATGATGTTACAAAGGTGATTATATCGCAGCGTCTCAGATTGCTCGAAATCAACTGAAACATTGGGCACGTAAGGAATGTGACCGTGAACTCTATTGGCTTCCTTCGTCCACCGTTCCAAGATATACTGTGGAGGGATTTCACTCGCATTCTTGGCGCTAAAAACCCTCAACGCGTGTCGACAAAGTATACCTTTATGCTCAAACAGTTGACAGTTGCAATTAACCAACCCGGTCTCCTTACATACTGCTACGGTAAAATGTCTTCTGTTCCTCGGAGCCGACGAAGAGCATGGATTGGAGAAATTCGTCACATTTTTCAAAGCATAAACCTTGATCAGTCTGGTGGAATACTCGTGCAACTTTGTCATGCTATATTGATTCGACTTTAGCAGTTCCTCTTGAAACTGTCTAAACATTTCCTTGGTATAGACTTGAGCCGTATGAGCCTGCCTCCAAAGGTGAAAAAACTACTATGGCTCTTTCTCTGTAAACTGTAGCTGCGTCGGCTTCTCTCTCAAGGAAAAATTGCTTGTCAAGGGCTTTCTGCATCTCTAGTACGAACTCTGTTATACTAGAAGACTGGCCTACGTACCCATCAAAGAATGAATTCATACTTTCGCTTCTCGAGGTCGTAGTCATTCCGGCTGCAAAAAACTTCTTCGTGTAGGCACCGACCCACTGTGTCTTGATCGCATACAACGATTGTAACCATTCATGATTGTACAAAGAGTAGTCATCCATTAACTTGGCCCACCTCTCCTCGAACACGTCTACCGTCAACGATTTCTTCACACATGTATTAAAGTCAGCCTTGAATGTCGGATGGTAGGCATATACATTGTGAAGCCGTTCAGGATATTTGTTGCTTATGTGCCATGTGCACAGGCCATGGTGAGTATCTGGCAGGACCTTAGCGATTGCATTTTTCATTGCCAGATCTTGGTCGGTGATGATGGTCTTTGGAGGAATATGATACATTGCTTTAAGCCACGTTTCAAATAACCAGTAAATGACTCCTCCATCTCATCCCTAAGCAGGGCAAAGCCAAACAAGATTGACTGATAGTGGTGGTTCACCCCGGTGAACGGGGCAAAAGGCATAGAGTACTTATTTGTGCGGTATGTGGTGTCAAACGTCACAACATCCCCAAAATTTTGGTAAGCAGCTCTAGAACGGGCATCCGCCCAAAATATAGTACTAATGTGGTTCTCATCATCCAGTTGGAGACTGTAGAAGAAGCCAGAATTCTCGCTCTGAAGGCTCCTGAAGAGATCAAGTGTAGCTTGAGAATCAGTCTTACCAAAAGACTCTCTCCTCTGAACATGAAGTTCATTTCGAAGGTCAACTTCGTTGAAACTCAACTTGTCAATCCCCCCAGCCTGGCTTGAGAGAACCCCCATCATTCTAGAAGGTGGAATTTTAGCCTCGGCCATTGTAAATATCAGTTCCCTATGTGCCGTGCTTATTTGTCGGTGCTGATGAATTTGACCAATCTTACTAGGGGTCATCAACTGATGATTATGGCTCAAATCCACTCCCGTCACAACCCATTGGTTATCATTTTTCCGGTGTACTGCATACACATGGGCCTTGCAGCCGGTACCCGGAAATGTGTCCCGTTTTCGTTGTCTTGATGGCCCTTCGTCACTGACCCGAACAACGGGGGTACATGCGGTGCTCCTCTATGACACTCAAATAGTCTTGCACAAATTTGATCTGTATTCGCCCGTTTTCTAGTCGTCTTAATTCTAATTCCAAAACCTATCGTTTTCGAATATGCTCTATAGTATGCTTCAACTTCGTCCAGTCTTTGAAAAACTTGACCCAAGTAAGGTGGATCAGAATCTTCACAAAAAATATTTCCTCCAGTTGCATCCATATTTATACTGAAATCTAAAAAATAAAAATTATATCATTCTCAACAAGTCATAGAATTAAATAAAAGAAAAATAAAAATTATTTAAAAGTCATTCAAAAAATTTATATAATGTAAAATTACCAAAATAGCCCCTGAAACCGAAATGCCCCCGGGGATTCATTATCACCCTAACGCCCCGCAATTAGCTTCAAAATAACATTTCAGGTGTTTTAATTACATTTCTGGACTAAAAAGTCTGTTGAAAAACTTTACCAGAAAATTACCAAAATACCCCTCTCGGGGGTGGCAAATTACCAAAATGCCCCTGGCTTCAGAAAATCTCAAAAGTGCTTTGAAATGGGATTTTAAGGTTCATGAAATCATTCTTGATCTAAAAAGTATTTTACAAAAGTTTCGCCCAAAAATCCCGAACCGGTGTCCGGATCGAGCGCTTAAAAGGCCGTTCGGCCAAAAAAATAGCTAACGGTTTCAGAATGGCCCGAATTTCAGGGAAATGGAACTTCCCAACATCCTAGGGTTCTCATAAAAGTTTTGCGCGAAATCGCGCTAGCTTGATATTTTAAATTACATTGCAAAGTTACACGGTTGCGCGTATCAGTTAACCCCTTTCCAATCTTTGGAAAAATGTGAAATTTTTACCTGATACAGATCTTTTAAAAATAACTAGGGTATCTTTTTTGCACTTTGCGAAAATCTAGCTCTAGCTATTTTTTATAAATAGCTAGACTAAATTCTAATTTTGACGCCCTAAAATTGCTATTTTGGAATCTTTCAAATGTAATACCCCGATTTGTAAAAACGTAATTTTGACACCATAAACACAAATTTTAGACTATGGTAAGAACAATTTAAGCGTAACACAATTTAAACAATCAATTGGTAAGAACAATTTAAAATTAACATTGAATTATAAGACAATTTAAACAATCAATTGATAAGAACAATTTGAAATTAACATTGAATTATAAGAAAATTCAAAATACTTACTTGTTTTAACTTGATATATTTAAAGAAAAATCTACCGATCTTATAGCGGTTATCCACCGATCTTCTAGCGTAATTTATTTTTTTGTGGTATTGTTGTGGAGATTATGCAGGTGAGATATGGAGAATGAAGAGAGTGGAAGAAAGGGTCTGAGGAGAAGGGATTTTAAAGAGAGAAAAGTGAGGAAGAGAGAAGAAAGAAGACAAAGAAAAATTATGTCCGTGAGTGAACAGTAGTTAGTCAAAGGCTGTGAAGAAAGAAAAAAAAATGGCAGAGTCAGACTGTGAAGAAAGAAAAAAAATGGCAGAGTCAGACTGTGAAGAAAGAAAAAAAATGGCAAAGTCCAAGTCAAAGAGTCAGGCTACGAAGAAAGGAAAAAAAATGGCAGAGAGTCAGAGTCAAAGGCTGTGAAGAAAGAAAAAAAATGGCAGAGTCAAAGGCTGTGAAGAAACTCTGCAACCACCCACGCACAAGGAGACAAAAAAAAAGACACGGAAAGAAATAAAAAAAACAAAAAAGGACACGCAGGGGGGGCCAAGGGGTGGGGGTAGGGCCAGGAAGAAAAAGAGGAAGGACAGAGAACCGCAACAAGAAGTTGCGGTTCGGGGGTGGGGGTGGGCAAGAAAACGAAAAATAAAGGACAAAAAAGGAAAAGAAAACAGGGAAAAGGACAAAAAGAAAATAGGAAGGACAAAAAAGGAAAAGACAAAAGGAAAAGAAAGAACAAAAAGAAAAAAGGAAGGACAAAAAAGGAAAGGAAAAGAGGGAAAGGACAAAGGGTGGGGCCGCACCACATAGAACCGTAACTCCTTGTTGCGGTTCGGTAGATAATATCCACCGGGGGATCTGTATCGGCCCCTATATATATATACATGTATATATATATATATGTACGTGTGTGTATACGTAACTTTTCCTAAAATACATGAGTATTGTAGAAATTACACCAATGTTTGATAGAATTGAAATTTAAGTGCTAAAAATTTAAATGACTAAATTTATAAAACGGAATACTTAAGCGGCTGCTGAACCAAAAGTGAGTTTCTAAAGATTGTTTCATTTTATAAATATGAGCAGTTTACTGTAATTGTACACTTTTGTTTTTGTTGTATCATCTTCTTATGGCCAAAAACTGTGATGGTTGTGTTAGTGGTGGTGGTGCGGTGGCGGTGGCAATGCAGTAATGGTGGTGGTAGTGGTTGGGGAGGTGACAATGGCGTCAGGCTCTAATATGGTGGTTCTGGTAATGGATTCACTATGATGGAGATGGAGGTATGTTTGCAACAACGTGGATATGGTGATAGTAATGTCGAAGATGTGCGGTGGGGGTGACAGTATTATTCAAGTGGTGGTCACGACTGCGATGGTGTGGTGGAGGTGTCATCATCATCCTAGTAGTGGTGATATGGTGGCAGCATCAGCTAGGTGGTAATTGTTATGATGGTAGTAACAGCTAGGTGGTATTCGTGATGGCGGTGGTAGCATGGAATGGTGGTGACTCAATATGGCAACAAAATGAAGGTGATGATTATGGTGAGGCAGAGGTGACCTTTGTGGTGGCGGTTAAATGATTGTGGTGGTGGTGGCATGCAGTGGCAAAGGGAGCGGGGGCACTGATGGGCCCATGCCCACCTACTTCTCCATAAATTTTCTCTTTTGTATGATATATTTTCTCTTTAATGATAAAAGTGTTCATCTAAAATTTAAAAATGTTTAAAGAAGATGTATTTATGGTCATTTTACATGTTAATGTACCTTAAAGTTTCAACACAATTAAACCATAAATAAAGACTTACTCCATGCATAAAGTCAACACAAAAAAAAGTGATTTTTATTCTCACTCTCTACGGTTTCCAAACCCTCGATATTTTCAAAGCCTTAAAGGCAAATATAGCGACATGAGAACACTGCATCTTCATCAGTTCCCTTACTACCCACTGGCCTTACCTCACATCGAGAATGCCCTCAACGGCCAACGCCACTGCCTCCACTGGTTGGTCTGTCTCCGACAGGTCATTGGATCACGAGTCACGGCACCCAAAGCCCAAAGGTTACTGACCTCACGTACTCAAGCATGGCCACATGGGCAATTCACAGTGATTAATCCTTAAATTTTCTACTCCTTTGAACCCTTCCTTTTTTGTATCAATTTAGAATGTGACAAATTGAGTTTTGGAACTTACAATTTGTAATTAGGAATGGGTAGAATTTGACAACCACTGCTGGTGGGATTGTTAACTTCAGATTGAAATTTTGGTACCCACCTTAAAAAAAAATTCAGACTCCACCACTGGTGGTGTGGTGGATGTGTAATGGTGTTTGAGGTGATGGCTATTGTGGTGGAGATAGTGCTTGTGATAGCCGCTACAACGTCATAGTGGTAAATATTTGTTTTAGTAAGATCTTGTGTGATAACTTTTGGCAATCCCACTTAAAATTTGATAAACGACAGGTTGGTTGATGAAATGAAAATTTAAGTGATGAAAACTTTAGTGGTGAATTGTTAATTGAAGCTGAATTTTTTTTACTAAAAAATAAGTTTTCCCATTCAATCTGTCCTCCAACTCAGCTAAACTTTATGGTAATTCAAGGAAAGATGTCTAAAAATTTGTTCTATTTTACCAGAATTATATATTTTGCATGTGTAAATAGTTTTTTGTTGTCAAAATCGTGTTGATTATGTTGGTGGTGGCGGAAAGGTGTTGCTGATAGTGGTAACCTAACCGTCATCATTACCTCCACCATACCACCGCGGTCATCACTGTCACCACAACCACAACAAGTACATTGCCACCCTACCTCACCATCGCCTTCCACCATTTCCGCGTCTGCCAAAACTATCTCCATATCGATCACATTACAACCACCCCCCATGAGAGCCATGTAGCCTCCACCATTATTATCAGCACCACATCTTCATGGATTAGTATTGTCAAAAGAGAAATGTGAATGGGAACAAACCAGCATTTACTTTTTAGGATTAAGAATATACATTAATCTTGTCATCCAAGATCATATACCAAAAAAAGGAGGCTTTTTCCTAAACAAATTAATAATGTAAAACAATTTCAAAGATTTATTGGTTTGTTAAATTACTCGAGAAAATTCATTTTGTATTTATCAAAACTCACAACAACTTTGAGTAAAAAACTTAGAAAAGGAAAATGGATATGAGAAGATGAAGATACCCATCCAGTCCTTTTCATAAAAGGTCAAGTTAAAAGTTACGCGAACTTGGTTCACTTCACCTAAACAAGGAGATAAACTAATTACAAAAACAAGTGCTTCAGAAAATTGTTGAGGCACCGAACTAAAAGCAATACCCCTAATCAATATGAAGAACATTCATTTGAATATTGGAGTGAAACTTTTAAAGATGTAGAAACTCGATAGCATATAGATGAAAAAGAATTTTTAGCCATAAAACATTCCATAGTTTTCTTTTATATTTTTCTAGTCTTAGAACCTTTTGTATCAGAAGAGATAAAAGTTGTTTCAAAACTTTCCTGAAGGGATTTAAGAGATTATGGTCTAACAAGACTCTACCGATTGCAACAATGGTTCAACTATTAAACCTTTGATGCCAAATACATCTCATCATCTAAAAAATACACTTGCAGATTACCTAACTTGGAATTAATGCAGGAAGTTGTAACTCCTAAAAAGACAACTCCAAAATCCTTCAAAGATAAGTATGAAACTGGAGATCTTGAGGTTAGTATATTAGGTGAACCGTCAAAAAATTCGATTACGATGTCCTCTTCCTAAAATAAAAAAAACGACATTTTATGTGTTATCTGTCTTCCAGAAGAAAAGAATGATGGAAGAGTGTTGTTGGAACTGTCAATAGATAGACTATAAATCATGGTAATGCAAACTTAAGCAACCAAGACCATTCTAATAATCTTGGTAAAAAGAAAGTAAGGCTAGAACTCGACAGTAGGTTCTCCAATAAACAAATTGGCAAAAAAGAGTATCTTAACAAATTGGCAAAAAAGAATACCTTAACCAAAAGAAACATGCAAATGATGATAAAAAGAAAAACTCTAACCTATGAAGATAGGAAATCGCCATAGAAGAATCTCACTATGTCACAAACGAGTGATAATAAAGCAAAACTATTTTATAATGCAGGGCTAAGTACATAGAGTAAAGACTTATTTGGAGATATATATATGGTATTGCTTGAGAGAAAATCACATAAATGAATTACGAAGAACCCTCAGCAATTTAACTAATTGCATTAAGGACTTAAAAATAAAGCTTAACATGGAGAAAGAAGGCGGAGAGATACTTTTACAAGAAGATGAAAGTTAGTTCAATTACTAGAAGAACTGGATCCATTATTCCCATATGATATCACTGACAATATAAAAAGGCCGGTAAAGAAAGAAAATGAACATGAAGAAATATCACAAATATCACAAATGAAAACTTTTCTAAACTAGAAATATGGATGACCAAGTTTCAGGCTACAATCAACCAAAATTTAATAAAAGGTGAATTGAGCATACACTATGCTCTTGGATTTATGGTATTTAGTCCAAAGATCATCACGACCCGAATATTATCAACTTAGACGTAAAGATGAGAAACAAAGTTCTACCAGCCATACCAAATTTAGTTCATTTATCAGTCAACTAATAAAGAATTAATAATTGTCAACCATAATGAGGAATTGTGGAACATGTAGTCTCGAAAAAGACAAAATTGAAAGGATTTGATTTATTCTTGCAAAAAAGGAAACACGTGATAGCCAATCTAGAAGAAGCATGCTTCTGCGATGGACGAATGATGATAATTTTAAGAGAATGCAAGACATTCATAGAACCATCAAAACTAGGGTTAGACTAAGTGGTCAAGCCTTATGAACAATTCAATGGTTAAGGATAATTGAATTGTGCAAGATGATACGGAACCACGTACAGAATAAGAGTAATTGAAATGGACACACATATTACTGAAAGGTGGCAAAGCCATGTGGGGACCAATATAAAAGATTCTACCTAGTGAAAGTTTTCTAAACAGAAAAAGGCGTGGTAGAAGTAGGACTTATATAAATAATATACGACTTTTACTGTTGAAGGATCATATGTAACCGATCTTTTCATCTATAAAAAGGGTTGGAGTATGGTTTAAGAGGCAAATGGAGTTTGAGAGTGTGAAGTCTTCTTAGACGTAGTGCGTACAAGTGTGAAGAGACACAATAGAAAGAAACATTTCTTTCTAATGCTCTTGTGTAAATTTCCTTTCCTAAATAAACAAAGAGTGTCGCGTTCATAAGTTGCTTTGCCACTGCACTTTTCAAACCAATTTCTTAGAAGCTTGAGAGTGCTTGATCGTAACCATTAGTCAATTCAGAAGAAAGTAAGACGACGAATTGTGTGTTCACTTTGTAAAAATTTTAGATATCAAAAGGCAATAGGAGAAGGATAGCGGAAGGACAAAAAAAACATTTACGCGAATAATATTATTCTTAAAATGACATTTTATGAATGAATAATTTGTGAAAAGAATTACAGTGCATAAAATTGTAATTTTTTTAAGTTAAAGGATTAATTGTAGTTATTTCAAATTATTGAGATTATACTACAATTATCTTAAACTATAGGGGTATTATTCAGAACCATTCTCTTCGTGGTTAGAAATCTATATCTATATTACTTATTAAAGCGTGGATGAGTGTAAATCATTTTTTGGACAAAACTATCCTCACAAAATTTTCTAATGACATTATTATCCTTAGTTGTAAAAAGAAATGGAGTGATGTTAGACTCTTCGTCTCTCCATGTTAAATGTTGGTTCTTATTTCCAAGTTAATAACCATGCAAATGCGTGGTTCCTCTCTCCATATTAATATAAAATCTTTCAATCATTTTATCAATCCTCTAACTTCTTTAATATTAAAGATATTTCTATACTACTTACAAAAGCAAAAGCTTTGTGTAAAACTTTCATGAAACAAATATTTCCCAATGAGTATATTATTAACAATTTTTTACCAATAGGTCATAATGAGTTTCGCATCTTTAGAAATAATAAATGATGTCTTCTCTCCAAAATTACTAGGTATTCAACGAATTCTCTCTATTTGACTTAGAACTTCTCTAAACATTGACTGAGAGTTTCATTATCAGGTCTTCTCTATCAATTACTGTGAGTTTAGACTTACAGGCAACTTGATGTGTACTAAATAAGAATCATACTTGATTGAAATTGTATATTTTATAAAAAAATAAAAAAGAACTCAATAGAATCATATAATTGAACTCTTCAAATATCTCATGTTACCCTTTTAACTAATAGTGTATGGAAAAAGGAGAAATTCCTTAAATAATTGGCATCCAAGATATTATTAGACTAAAAAGAAGGATTTCATGATGCTCATTATATTATCAAGAACTTTTTAAATTAAAAATATATGGGTGTTGTCATTTTGTTAGTTCATGACATTATCAATCTTAGAAAGCAATATATAATCTTATTACAATAGCATATGACTTGAAACTTTTATACCTTCCTTGATGATCATGAGTTCATCAAGGATATTTATGGCATCAATTGAATTAAAACAATTAAATTCAAGTTCATATTAGTAACCGAGGTAACCATTCAATTGCAAGTAAATGTATCTCATGTACAAGATACAAAGTTTTTCCTTTGTAAAACGTAAAGTAGTTTGACAACTTTGTAGGTTGGTGAATGTGAGCTTCTAGTTGGTAAGTCTATTTCTTTGTTTCAAGTCGTCACTGGATTGATAAATTTAGTTGTTTGCTCATTTCTATCGTGAAAATGATTTTAATGCAAGTTATAGTGCTTTTGATAACCCATTATCTACAGGTAATGAATAGTAAATTTGTGGATAAGAAGGACTTTGCAGGAAAAAGTGTATTGAGGAGTGTTTACTTGATGACCCGTTTCAAGCAAGTCATCAATCACATGGGATGTCTGATGCAAAAAAAAATGAATTAAAAGAGTCTTTACTATGGTCCTGTTTGACACCATTTTTTTTTTTGCTCTTTTTTGGCCAAGTTTTTAAATTTCTCAAAAGCCCAAAAAAATGGGGTGTATGGTTGGACTTCAGTTTTCTTTTTGGGCCTAACACTTTAAAAAGAAGGCCCGTTTTTAAAAGAGCAATTAGCTCTTTTCTTGTTGGTTTTGGAAACTCATTTCACGCGGAGCTGAGGAAGGGATTAATGAGGTCTTGGCTTCGAACCTCATTAGCAACAGAATTGCATATTTTCTTTGCTGGGTATAAAACTCACCTAAATTAGGTTTCTTTCATCTCTTTCACCTGGTTTGCTCGATCGGCGGCACCTCTTCCCAACTGACTACATAGCCCACCGCGTCCATCGCCTCCACCGACCACCGCGTCCATCGCCTCCACCAGACATCGCGCGGCTCCACCACTCTACCTCTTCCCACTACGACTTGTAACGCTTTTCGGCCCCTCTCTCTCTCTCTCTCTCTCTCCGTCCCGATTAACGATTCTCCATTAACTATTATGCGATTATAGAAAACATAATTGGGCGATTGGCAGCGCTTGAGCGATTGGCAGTGGATGGACGTCTACTCTCGCGGGTCGTGGGTGGCCGCGATGCTAGGTTGTCGAAGAGAGGCACTGTGGCGGGAATGTATGTTGGTGGCGATTCTCGAGCGAGGGCGGTCATGCATGGCTAGATTGTTAGAGACCGGAGATGGGTGGTCAATTAGTGGCCCTCGGCATGCAACAGGCGGTTGGTGGTCGTGCGTGGGCAGTAGGCGATTAACTTCGGCGAGAGTTTTGACATTTTCGAGGCGGTGGGTGTGTTTAAGGCTTTAAGGGCAGAACGCAGGGCAGTGGTGACGTTGGGTTTGTGATGGGCGGCGAGATGGTGCTCGGCGGTGAAGTGGGGGAGTTGTAACGGACATGGTGCTTGGCGACGAGATGGTGCTCGGGGGTGAAGTGGGGGAGTTGTAACGATGCTGATCTAATAATGTTGGTTGTTATTCAACCAAAAAAATGTATATTAAAAAAATAAAATAAACCCAAAGAGCTGTCCTGCCAAACGCTTGCTCTTTTCTGTTTTTTGAAAAAATAAACTCTGTCAAACGTTCACCAGTTTTTTTAAACCGGTGAAAAAAAAACTAAAACTCTTTCCAGTTTTCTTTTAAAAAAATACTGAAATTGAAACTGAAAATGTTACCAATCAGAGCCTATGTTCCTTGCCTTGTACTTCCGATGGATCACCACTGTTTTTGGTTCATCATTTTATTTCTACGCTAAGATGAAATTAATTTTGCATTTTCACTTTAAAGGCTACATGTTAATTGGAAACATAAATTGTTAATGGAGATTTTTTGCGTAGACTTTTCTATAAGAATTTCTTATTTTCACTCAGCGTAATAGATTTTACTTGTACATTGGTCTTTTGTTCAATTGGCTAGACAATGCAAGAGATTTACATGGTCGACTGTGTGTGCATCTTTTTTTTACCATGTTGACATTTCTTTTGTTACTAATATAAGACCCTGTTTGTTTAGATATAAAGGTTGATATTGAAAACCATTTAGATCGAGCTTTTTTGTTTGTCCATTACTTAATAATACTATAGGTAAAGAAGTGACATTTTGTACCCAAAACAAACGCCCTACAAAGTTGTGCTATGACAATACGTCGATCTTGTTTATTTCATTCATGGATTATTCTCACCAGCAATTGCAATTGTCATAAATACTAGGCCTACTAAAGGCCTTTTTGTACTTGCTATTTTATTTTTTGAAACCACTTTCCTAAAAACGCTTTTTCAGATTTCTTGTTATTTTGCTAGGTTAGTAGTAAATGGTCAACCGAAACTGTTATGGTAAGTCAAACTTTCTGAAAACTCATTGCGGTAAATCAACTCCCAGCAAATTTGTAAAACCCTCGATCTCTCAACGAACTCATTTTCAGTCTCAACTTATTATCGTCACCTTATTGTTGCTCGTACAACTATTGTCACCACCATCACCATCTCATCAAATTTGCCAAATGTCACTCCTCACAATTGAGAGTCGAGCTTCTTCAAAACGAAAACGAAGAGTTCAATAAGTTAGATCTATAAAAAGGTTATTAGAAAAGCATTATCCTCGCTCGGTTTTTGCCAAACAAATAGGCCTAAATTGCATTATCACTCGGTATTTCACAAAAAAATAAACAAATTTGTATATATAGTCTCACTCTTTTGAAAATATATGTGAAAACTATAATACTATTGTTTCTATGCTAAAGAATGTTTCCTCCACATACGGCTTTTTGGGTACATTTTAATGACGTGTGTTAGTCAATTTAACTAATAACTTTATAAATTATTTTTATTCATAAGTTAATGACCACGTGTAACGCACGTGGATTGCAACTAGTATGACTTTTGAAAGTATAATAATATAGCGGTAAATAAGTTTCAAAATACAACAAACCCATAAGAAAAGAAAGTATATGTATTTGATTTGATAAAACTCCATATCCATATAAAACAACGAGGGACAAAAGAGTCAAGCCAAGAAGGTGAATTTGGTCACTCAATTGTTTCGTTCAATTCTGAACCCCGTTGACGTCGTCTACAGAGCTCCGATATCGGAATTCCCCAGTCAAAAGGGCCCTTTACCTGGAGCTCCAGACAGCCGCATGGAGGACACCATTACTTCACCGGCCACAAAAGTATCTCAAACTCATTCAATAATTAGTTTGTGTTTATCCCATTTGCTTAGCAATCGAATGAGTCGATTTACAATGTTGTAGTGGTCCTGTTATTCACTAAAGACCGCCTTCAGTTTCTCAACCTCATTGTTTCATCATTGGTCATACATAGTCATCCTGGACATCGGGATTATTACTTCAATTGAACTATGTGAAGTTATGAACTAAATTTGTTTGGTGCGTCATATGATAAATGTTGTCTAATTTACCCGACTGCAAAGCATAAACAATTAAATAGATGCAGTGAAGTTGTTGGATTACACTTGTTGCCTAATTAGCTGATTCCTGTTATTTAGCAGCATTTTGCAGATGTTTGTGTACAACAACTCAAAACTATATATTTTAATGTGAAAAGGTATCTGTTCATTGATGCAAATTCATTCTGTAGCACGCCCATACTAAATGCAGCGGCATGCAATCATAGCATTGCTTTTCTGGATTCTATCTTCCATGAACAAAAATGGTGTCCAACTATTTAATCGTTTTCTTGTATTCATTGAAGAATATATGGGCATGTATCTTCAAACAAATTCTTATTAAATAGTTACTTTCTAGCCCTTATATAAAGACAATGGATTTCAGGGGTCAGCAGAACACCTGGTTTGCGATGACGCAGAGATTCACAACTGTGTTATCAAGAAGGTTAATTTACTGTCCTATGAGATATTTCAGCTTATGAATTCGAAGAAGTGCTTACGCTTTTGTTGAACTGCAGAGAGTGAACCCTCAAAGGCGAAGGGAAAAAGTTTACGTTGGTTGTGGTGCTGGCTTTGGAGGTGATCGACCATTGGCTGCTCTCAAATTACTTCAGAGAGTCAAAGAGTTAAACTATCTTGTACTCGAATGCCTAGCAGAGCGCACCCTAGCTGATCGATATCAAGCGACAAAATCTAATGGCGATGGTTACGATCCTCGTAGTATGCCTGCTCTCCGTTTCAAATTTACTTCACGTCTATACATTGCCCAGCAATTTTAACATCCTTGTTTGGTCCAAAAAGAAGGATAAATATTCATTTATTAGTTTCTGCAATGCTATATTGTGTCAACCTTACATTGTATATAAGCGTGTACTTGGCAGTATCCGAATATCTTTGGTTTATTCTTTCATTTTTTTTTGTGTTGATCACTAGTATTATTAACAAGGCCCAGGGCTCTGAGAGCCCTTGACTTAACAATAAGTTCTTACAATGAAGTAGAACCACTCCTACACCATGGCTCCAAGGCACAACTTCACCAATCTAACAAAGCCAACAAAAATAACTACATCACAACTCCAATGCAAACTTGTATAAGTAGTTATTGGTTACAATCAACCAGTTAAAAGCATCTATTTATCCAATGGCATAAAATGGGGGGAAGCGCTTGGCGTATAACAGTTTAGAAGCATCAAATTCTTCGGGTGTAAAGATCGATTTGTCTTTAGTGACTATTGACTTTGGTCAAGGTCCCAACCAAGACTAGGATCAACCAAGATATGTGATGGTACTAAGTTCTATTAAGAGTTTCCCTTTTTCATATAAGTTATTCCATACAAACCAATACGAGCTAGCTGGTGGACTATAAGGCAATGAATTATCGAAGTGTAAAGGAGGACTTTTAGTTCACTTTTAAGTAAAATCTAGTTGATCTGAGACTTAGACGTAGAACTACATATATGTTGGTCTTGAACTCCATCTTAAAAGAAATCACTAAGAGTTGCCATATTTCCTATTTGGTGAATGCTGTTCCCTAAGAGGTTCAATGTTTAGCTCAGAGATGCTATATTTTCTTACTGTTTCCCGATCCTTTTCAATTATTGAGCAGTTGCGGAGTGGATGCTTTTGCTTCTACCTTTGGCTGTGGAGAGGGGAGTTTGCATCATAACCAACATGGGTGCAAGTAAGAAGCCGAAGTCATGCATTTTTCAAACTATGGCTAGAGTTTTATTTGCCTTTTGGTTTGCTTCTTCTTGTCTAAATTGATTTATATTTTTTTTTTACCTTTTTCTTCTGGGAAGCCAATCCCTTTGGTGCTCAGGAAAAAGTTTTAGAAGTAGCAAGCAAACTGGGGTTTAGTATCACTGTTGGTGTGGCTCATCAATATGCTATCGACACAGCAGGTATCGTGATACTTATTAGCGATTCTAAAATCATTCAGAAATTGCAAATGTAGAAAACTGTGACATAACCTTGTACCGGTTGTGGTATTTCTAATATTGGGCCACTTTTATCACTATTACAAGTTCTTTTAGCAATAAAGAATCAATGCCTTAAATGTTTACCTCACAATCATTTCTGTTTCATTCATAATCAGGTCTGGAACAGCACCTGAGAAATGTTGACAGTGTAAGATTTTACTCTTGAATGTACTTCCCAGTAGTGTACATCAATCGAACTTGTGTCATGTTTTAAGCTCCTTTACTGTTACTTTTGGCAGACCTCTATAGGTAATTTTTTGGACATCTGGCATAAGTGTGCTCATGCTTACAGCTGGCTTGTAGTTTGTTTGTTCTTCCTTATCTCTATTTGCTGAAATCTGTCTTTCCATATGTTTTCTGGGTGCAATCGAGGGACCTGCAGATGGAATTTAGGGGGTGACTTTTTTTTACCCATCTCACTTTCCTTTTTACCTTAAAAAATTTTGTTTTGCACCAATGGATGCAGGGTTCTAGTGTGTATCTAGGAGCAGCTCCAATTGTTGGTTGTCTGGAGAAGTACAAACCGAATGTTATTATTACGTCTCGTGTTGCTGATGCCTCCTTGTTCTTAGCTCCTATGGTATGAACATTGAATTGTTTGTCCTGACATGCTTTTCATAATCTTGCAAGTCAATTGGATTTTCCTGCTAGGCATAAGTGTCTCTCCCGGCTTGTAGTTTATGCCAAACTTTTTTAAGTATTGGAGTACTTTCAAAACATCTGGAAATTTTTGAACAAACTGCACTGACAATTCAAATTCCATTATATCTATTGAAATGGTTCTGCAACACAGTAGTAGAAACAAAGAGGGAGCACTTATTCTTTGAGCGGACTGGATACCATTTTACTTAATTGGACCCATAGCAATTGATGATATTGTGACACAAAAGGCCTTGTACAGTTCTAATATCACTGCAGATAAATTAGTTTAGAAAGCAAACTAAATGACTTCTTATGTTATTAGATCTATGAACTGGGTTGGAATTGGGATGAGTTGCAGCTACTAGCCCAGGGTTCTCTGGCTGGCCACCTCCTAGAGTGTGGTTGCCAACTTACGGGTGGATATTTTATGCATCCAGGTGTTTTCCGATTTTTATGCTTTATCATGGTTTCTCTCTTCTAGATCCTGATGAAAGAAATTGATGTTATGCTTGAGTTTTATCTAGTTACTATTATCCACCTTAATATCATTTGTTGATATGTGATGTATTTTTCCATTGTAGGAGATAAGTATCGAGAAATTTCTCTTCCTGACCTCCTAGATTTGTCACTTCCTTTTGCTGAAGTTAGTTCCGATGGGAAAGTATGTGTAGCAAAGGCAGATGGAAGTGGCGGGCTTCTAAATTTTAGCACTTGTGCTGAACAGCTTCTTTATGAGGTTGGGGATCCAGGTGCTTATGTTACCCCAGATGTGGTAAGTTGGATTTAGTTATGTACGATCACTTTAATGCTTTTCATGTACTAGATAATAAAAGAAAAGGAACTGAAGTTTATACCGTCTTCACTTGAAGCAGGTGATAGATATTCATGATGTTTCATTTCTGTCATTATCGAACAGTGAAGTTCTTTGTGCTGGAGCAAAACCATCTGCAATATCAGTACCCGAAAAGCTTTTGCTGCTGGCTCCAAAGGTAGTGCTTATCGTTCTGGGTTCAAGATGTGAATTGACGGATTTACATCCTACTTGCTGAATGTCCCCAAATAAACAGGGATCAAAAAGAAGTATATTCAAGTCTTAATTTGTCTTAGGCTTACATGTCTAACGACTCGGAACCATGGCCCCACCAGAGGCAATGCCTCCCTCACAAGGGCTAGCCAATAGGTACTTACGAGTTCCTGGGCATGGTCTTATAAAGTCGAACACACATTCTCACACATCTGATGTGGCCCACCTATGCTGTAGCTTTCTCGCTAAGGCTCAGTCACGCATAGCCCAAGAACTTCCTCTCTAGCCAATGTGGGCCACACTTGACTCTACACCAGTAACCTGACCAGACTACCTTACCCAAGATTTTAGAGTCCTTTTTGATATGTACCATCTGTAATTACCCAAAACCACGGCCCACCTGTGGACAATGCCTCCCTCAAAAGGGCTAGCCAATAGGTATTTATGAGTTCATGCACAGGGTCTTATAAGTTCAATCACATATTCCCACATCCTTATGCCATAGAGCCCTTGCTAAGGGTCAGTCACACGGTAAAAAATCTTCCCCTCTATTAATTGTTGGATATTACCAGCAACCTAATGAGATAAGTCCAATTCCAATCTTCTTTCGCCTTTCGTATCCCAACCCTGTGGTAATCAGATTGCATAGCCCAGCCAGAGCTTACAAGAGTCTACTTTGACACCAATTACCATCTACAACTATCCCGAACCTCGGCCCCACCACAAGGAAATGCCTTCCTCAAAAGCCCTAGCCAATAGGCACTTGTCAGTTTAGGGGCATTGTCTTATAAGGTCAGCCTCAATTTTCTCCTACATCCAATCTGGAATATCACTGTGTCTAAGTAGTTCCTGTTTTTAACCGTTTTATCCATTGTTCTTTAATACTTGTTCCTCAATGTCACCATGTGAGGATTTCTAATTGATTTGATGGATGCGGCTGCATTCATTACTTGGGTTGCTTAAAACCAGAGTGATTATTGAATAGGTACGCCATTAATGAATAGAAAATCAAGTAGGAACGACTGGCCTGGGAGTTTAGACTTGCTAATTTCTGTTAAACTGAGGCCTAGCATCTATGAAGCCAGAGCTCATTTCAGTATGTGCTCGGTTTTGTCAGTATAGTTCCTATCAGCCACTAATTAGTTACAGTTATGCATCTTACTTTTTGAGCATCATTTATTGATAACCATGGTCTCTCTTTCTCTCTCAAAACATAGTTCTAATAAGAAAAAACTTGTTTTCTCTGCTTTTTAGGACTTGGGGTGGAGAGGCTGGGGAGAGATATCCTATGGAGGATATGCATGTGTTGAACGAGCTAAAGCTGCTGAATTTTTGGTAAACAGTCTAGCGTATTTACTGTGTTGTCCTCCTTTGCATCGAGTAAAATGCTACTGTGGGCGCTGCTTCCATTTGTAACAAAAAATTTAATTTTGTGACGCTCTTTATGCATATATTCAATCTCTAAGAAGAAGTGTGAATTAGTCTGACTCATACCTATACTTCTGATGTATATGTTCAATTCGGTTAGGTAAGGTCATGGATGGAGGAAATATACCCTGGTCTTAACAACTGTGTCATTTCTTATATAATGGGACTGGATAGCGTTAAGGCAACTAGCATTGACAACAGCAGCAGATTACCAAGTGCTATTGAAGACATAAGATTGCGGATGGATGGGATGTTTGAGCAAGAAGAACATGCAGTCCAGTTCACAAAGGAGTTTACAGCTTTATACACAAATGGACCAGCTGGTGGTGGTGGTATCAGGTCTAATTCTTGACAGCCTTGCCCTTAATTGCATTCTAGAGCTAAATAACACCATATACCTGAACAAATGATTATGTTATTGGCCTTCCTTTGACTAGAATTGTAATGAGCTAATCATTTTGTATTTGTCTAAGCCAATCAGCTGCCTTTGCTCAAACCTTGATTGATATCATCTGAAGTTAGGCTTCACATCCACGAGTTACAAGAGCTCTAGCTACAATTTAATTACAAAAATCTAGCAAGTATAGGGGTATCTTAGCCTACAAAGAGCAGTCAAATTTCATCATGGGCAGATTCATCTGGCCATTGAAAAAATGAATAACTGTGTCACTTTCTGAAATTTCTGCTGTGATTAAGTTTGGGGTGTAACGTACATCACAAATGCATAATTGTGCTGTGTTTTGCATGCTAAGTTCTTAGTGCTGAATGACGTTTTGTAGTGCTCAAAGAGAAAGGACTCCGAAATTGTTGAACTTTAGGGACCAGATTGGGTTCATAGAGATTACAGCTTTAAATCCCTATAAAGCAAAACAGTAGAATTGGAATATTTGAGTGTACTCGTAGTGTGTGTTATGTTCCCATTCGAAATTAAGCATATGTGTTGTGTGTTATGCGGTAAGACTTCTTCGTCCCAGCAATTAGGATCAGAATTGACTTGAGCGTGCAATACTCATGCTTCCCCAGTCTCCTTGAGATTAGATTAGTACCTACAGACCGTGCATGTAGAAAGTGAGCCCCTGCTGCAAAAATGGTAAGCTTTTTACCGTCGTGACCTGGAGGTCAGGGTTTTTAAGTGCAAAAACAGCCTCCCATTGACTGTGGGGATAAGGCTGCATATGCCAACCGTTCACAGACACTGCAATGGAGAGCCTCAGGCTCATGGCCTCCCACCTTTCACAAACCCTCATTTCACTTCGTGTCTGTTGGTTGGTGCCTAGTAGGTGTCCTCTCTTTGGTAGCATATCTTTCTTGTTACAGCAATTCATACTCTTCTGCTTATTTTATTTGTTTACTGAATGCAGCACTGGATACAAGAAAGAGATTATTCTTGAGAAAGGATTGGTAAGGGTCCCTTCCAAAACTCTTCCTCTCCCCCCAACCTCAATAGTGTTATGCTGAGACTCCTGTGACCTAGTCTACTATTTCAAGTATACTTTTTACTTAAACCCACCAGGAATCAAATAACTAGTTATCATTCCTTGAAGCTCATTAAAAATTACAATTGACTATGACAAATATTGTACTGAACTACTCCAAACCGGTTTCAAGTTTTCATTGATTAGAACTTGTCAGCTTCATGACAAGTCTAGGATTCTTATTTTATATACATGAAGTGATTGGTGTTCAGGTTGGGCGTGAACATGTTCATTGGCGTATCTCAGCAAATAAAAACGAAATAGTGAACCAAAATGATCAGAGAGAATGCAATAAAGATGGAATGCAAGCCTATGCTCGACTGGAATCACAATTACCATCAGTGATGGTGAAAAGAGCATACACCTCTCCCCGGGAAGTTTTATCGCCAGAAGTCTCGATATCTCCTGCCCCATCTGGCCAGAAGATTTCTCTCTACAATGTGGCCCACAGTAGGACTGGAGACAAAGGAAATGACTTGAACTTTTCCCTTATCCCACATTTTCCACCCGACATCTCAAGGCTGAAGCTGATCATAACACCTCCATGGGTCAAGGAAGTAGTCTCGACTCTTTTGAATACCTCTTCATTTCCTGATATGGATGATGCTGAAAGGAGAGACAAATACATCAATGAACACCTTAAGGTGGAGATTTATGAAGTTAGGGGAATCAGTTCATTGAATGTTGTGGTCCGGGACATTCTAGATGGTGGTGTCAACTGCTCCCGCCGCATCGACAGGCACGGGAAAACTATATCGGATCTCATTTTGTGCCAGCAAGTGGTGTTGCCTCCATGAGGAAAGTTGGTACCAATTGAAGCAATACTTCCTTTTCTTGTAAGTGGAGGATCCGCAGCTTGATTTACCAATTGCATCCTTGGTCGTTAAAAATTTCATGCTGGATTAGATATTGACATTCGAAATACTGAGGTACCTGTGAAACATTTTGCATACAATGTTAAATAATATAGTATCTTGTTCTTGTGCAACTTTTTCTTGGTCACTTGATGTATCAAATTTGGAGTCGAGCTTAACTACTTTGCGACGAAAGCTTAGGTGACGATGGCACGGGATGCATTATCTTTACGTTTTAGTGCCAGAAGTCAGCAATTTATTCGGTGCTTGTGTTTTATGCTCGCGTTGTGTTATTTTCGCGGTGGCAGAGAAGGACGCTATAGCCTATAGTGGTTATATAGATCAGTCATCTTGTTCGTTGGTTGCTTCATGAATCTAGCTACTGCAGTAGATTACTAATGTTGTTCTAGTTCGCCATATACTTTTGCAGTTTACTCTACTAGTTGAACTTAGAGGCTTGGTTCCAAAGGTTTGGTTGCGACTGTGACTTGGAGTTTGCAAGTTTGAAACACGAAATCGGTCTTTCTATTATTGTAGGGATAAGTTTACCACTGTGGCCAAAGCCTCGTGCATTGAAACTGCTCTTTTGACTATATAAGTTGGTCAAGGTGCGATCACTTTGACAAGTAACTTTCAACTAGGGATTGGCCACGGTTGACATTTAAGTACGAACAATTTGGATGCCTCAATTTCCGTTTTAAGAAAAGGAAAATGACTGAACCAATTAGGCAATACATCGTACGAAAAATTTGGATGCCTCAATCTCCGTTTTAAGAAAAGGAAAATGACTGAACCAATTAGGCAATACATTGACCGTCGACGTGTCATCCAACCACACATTAATGTCATAGTGAATTTTAATTCATCTCGTGACTACTCTGTAGTTGACTTTTTTTTATTTTTTTATTTTTTTATTTGTGTAATGAGATGGTTAACTCTAAGACATATTAACTTGTATTTTGATCAAAAAATCGCTTTTAGTCTAACCAAAAAAGACCAGCCAACAGTATTAACCGACATAATAACTACCATGGCAGCAAGTCCATGGAATGAGTCAAAACATCAGCCTACTTTCCCTCAATCTGTACCTCAAAATAAATGGGATCTCCAACAACGTGTCCACGAATAGTCGGTGCAAAACAATCCAGCTTCTGCACCAATGCAGAACAACTGTTGAAATTGCATTCTTATCTCAGAGACCTTTTCTAGTGTCCATTACCAAAGGAAAGAGAGATGAAAGGGCCCAAACGCTCATCACATTGACCTTTCCTTTGATCCTCAGCAACCCAAATCAATTGGGTTCTCTTCTCACTGTCACAAAAGATTGGAGCTTTTTGGATTATTTTTGAAGAAGAAAGAGAAATGGCATTCACAGGGACTTTGGACAAGTGCAAGGCTTGTGATAAGACTGTCTACTTTGTTGATTTATTGTCTGCTGATGGAGTCACTTATCATAAATCCTGCTTCAAATGCAGCCATTGCAAAGGAACTCTCGTGGTATGTCTTTATGTAACACGTAGTCACCGTGCAATTTCGTTTTGATTGATTAAACGGGTTCCTTATTTGGCCTTGATTCAGATCGCGGGATTCTTCTCGAAATGGATGTATACGTAGAATGTCCTCGAACTTTCTTCCTTCAATGTTTTCCATAGTAGCAGAAAGAGGAAAAAAATCAATTCCTTCCACATTTTCTTCTCTTGTTCTTCAGTAAATCCTAAAGCAAGCCTTGTAACTGCATGCTTGGTATAAATCTTTTCCATTGTATATTTTCAAATTTTAATTTGTTATAAAGCATCAATGGTGAAAACAATGTTCCCTAAATTACCCTCAGCATGTTATTGAGAAATGATAGTTGGCAAAAAATACTCAAGATATGCTTGTTTTTTGTCTTTAAGGATGAAAAGGTATTCAAAGGTGTCATTATGAATTTCGAAGTGCTAATTGCCTTGGTTTCTATGTCATTTCACTCAATGTACTTGGAGTAGTGATGGTAATTCTCATGGCAGATGAGCAACTATTCTTCCATGGATGGAGTCCTCTACTGCAAACCTCATTTCGAACAACTTTTCAAGGAATCAGGGAATTTCAGCAAGAACTTTCATACTTGTGAGACCCCACTTCATTTATGGAAATTCACATTCAAGTTTCTTTTGGGATGTGCTTCTTTCTTTTTTTCTGTATTGGCTAACCATTGCTGTTGTCTAATCTTTGGTGGAACTTTCAACAGCAAAGCCTAACAGAGATAATTCACTGGTAAACATTTCTACATGCTTAGAGGTACATTATGCAGGATATCTCTTGTATATAGTCCATAACAATATGAGCTTCGATAAACTTATGCAGACAAGGGCACCAAGCAAACTCTCTTCCATGTTTTCTGGCACTCAAGACAAATGTTCTGCGTGCAACAAAACTGTCTACCCCCTGGAAAAGGTGCACTTTTCAAAATTCCAAATTTACATGTGCACTGACACATATATACATTGATTCGCCGCCCCCCCTCCCCCCCCCCCCACACACACACACACACACACTCATTCGAAGATTTCTGCTCCATACCTCATTGATAATTAGTCCTTCAGTTTTGCTAGTGTTCTAAAATCATTAGGGTTGGAGGCTTGAAGCTTCAAATAGTATGGTGCATTTGGCTCTTCTTTCTCGGAGAATCTGTTGTTTCAACCGTTCCAACGATAGGGATGCAAGGGCATGGGAGCCTGCCGTTCTCTAGGCTTCGACTTTTGTGCATTTACATGATCGTGTTGTTATCCTCACCGTTTGGAAGGGATGAACAGAAGATCCTCCAATGACCCTTAAGTCGAAGGGAGCTGAACACCATAATGATGTGCATTCCACAGCTAGCTAGAACTGACTCCCGGGGGCCTATTGGGGCAATGGCTACTAGGTTGTTTAGGCATTCCTTTCAAGGCGCAAGGATAGCTGTGACTCTTTGATATGTAGCCTTGCAAATTTATGCTGCCGTCCCTTAGAGATCAATTCTTTACTTCAATCACCAACTATAGTAATAGTAATTTTGCATGCTTGTTCTAGCCACACCAAGTAAGACCTCTTCAGTTTGTAGCTGATCAACTTTCCATGACCCTCTAATCAACAGGTGACGATGGAGGAAGAATCATACCATAAGTCGTGCTTCAAGTGTGCTCATGGAGGATGTCCCCTTACGCATTCTTCTTACGCTGCTCTCGATGGAATCCTCTACTGCAAGCACCATTTTGCTCAGCTCTTCATGGAGAAAGGGAACTACTCCCATGTCCTCCAGGCTGCCACTCATAGAAGAAGTGCCGTTGTGCTGGTTGAACCGGAGGCAGCAGAAGCTGCGGATCATGAGGCTCCGGCTAAAGTACCGGAACCCGTGGGCTGAAGTACCGGAACCCGATGAACAGACACAAGACTAGCCCCGGCCCAAATGCACTCCTTGATTCCTTGATGTACTAATATTCTTGTTCAGCTCCACAACAGTTCCCGTTTCAGCAGATCCTCTTGTCTTGACTACAATTTCATGTCTGCTTGTTCATTCATTTGTTCTGAATCAATTGGTTGAAGGATAGTCCATATATATACTGCTATACATCTTTTGCATCATTTTGATAGTTTTTGCCTTGCCTTGTTCAAAATCTTCACATGCATATGTAGTTCTCTCTTTTCTTGGCCATAGATGAGGCAAAGAGGGAAGATAACTCGAACTCTGACAAGCAATGGATCAAAAAGCAATCTATTAAGGTTTCATGTAATTGTTTGTGAGCTGTAGGGATCGAAGACTACAAAAGTGCATGACTAGAGAATGCCACATAGAGAACATCCAAAATGAACACAAAAGCATTTAATAAGAAACTAAAAAATGTGATTCCCCATCAACTTTGGGTTGAAGGAAAAATTCCCAACCGTAGCACATAACTGTGCTAAGGGCGAGCATGGTTCAGTTGGTTCAATTCAGAGGCTGAATAAGAAACAGAATCGACCACCATCGGTTTGAAAAAGAAAAACCAAATCGTACTTGAGCGTTCAGTTTTAGGGATTGATTTTAAATGTTTGGATGGATCAAACAGATCGGTTGTAGGCCTATCTATTGATATTCATGATCTCAAGTTGCTTGGAGAATTGAAGTTAGTCTTTAGTGTACGTATTCATGTTGGTGATTAAATGTAATATCCCGACTCTCGACATTAGTTAAGTTGGTTAAATTAATGTGTTTAGCGACAAATTTTACACGCATTGATTAGCATCGAATTGCAAAAGTAATATGTATTGGTAACCTAGCGACCATTGGTGTGGGCAAAATAATTGGCAAGCTTTAGTGACGATTATCGTCAATGAATTATTTGGGATTTTAGCGACATTTTAAAATGACCAAAAGTTGTAAATAGAATGTAGATGGGTATGGAAATTAATGAAAAGTAAGGGGTAAAAGTAGGAAAGAAAAACAATTAAAGTTCAAGGGTTTATAAGAAAATTCATTATTAGGGTTAGTATAAATACCCTAGTGAAGCTTCATCTGTCAAAACTTTTTGTAGTCTGCCTCTTTACGTGAAGTCCAAAAAGAGGAAAAGAGAGAGAAGATGCAAGTTGGGGCAAGAAGATTTTAAGGTAAAAAACCCTAACCTCCCTTTTTTATTTTAGCCTTGTTATTGGGCATTCTAGATAGATTTTTGAGTTTGAAATGAGTGGTTATTGGTGTAAGTGCTAGGGTATTGTGTGCGCTTCAAAGAGTGAAATGTGGATGTGTTTGAGAAGAAGGCTGCTATAGAGCATCATAAGAGTGAGTTAAGATTTTTATCGATTTCTCTTTCATTACTAATCCGATTGAGGTGTTTTTACACTTTCTGAAAACCTGGTTGTCCACTCCAATTTTTCAGTTTTAAGTTTTCTCAGATTTTTACATTTGCATATTGAAAAATGATCTTAAAATCAATTCACTGTAGAAGTCCAGAACAACCAATTCGATTTGTCATAGAAAATTCATTACTAATTGGTTTTTTTTGTGGACTTTATATTTCTAGAAATTCCATAAAGTCTTCATTAAATTTTTAGTTTTCTTAGATTCGTAGCATTTCTGCTCCAAAATAACCGTTGAACAAAATTGGTTTGTGCAGCCATTTCGATTTGCTATAGAAAATTCATTACTCATTAGATTATTGTGATCCTTATATTTATAAAAACCTTAACAAGTCTGCTTTAGTTTTGTAGTTTTGAGTTTTTCTAAGATTCGTCATGTTTTTTTGCCTCAAATGGTCAATGTACAAAATTAGGATTTATTAAAAAAATATTGTTTATAGAATTATAGATCAGTCCATTGCCCAAAACTAAAATAAAACTCCCCTTATTTTTGCAAAACCTTTGATTTATAATTTTTTGAGATTTTTTTTGGGTATGCGTATGCAAAAGACCTAAAATGATTTTATTTTGAAATTAGGTTTTTGAATTAATTGGCATAGTAAACAAATTTATTTTTAGCCAAAAGTTTTGCAATGATCTGATCTTGTTGAAACGCTTAAGCGTCTGAAATTTTGCAGTTATTTGGTATACTTTTAAAATAGGACTTTTAGCCCTCAATTTAAGGAGTGATTTAGGGTTCTGAACATAAAATTTTCAGAAAGCCGTCTGAAAAATCCGTTTAGTTGTTTACAAGAGTGTTTCAGTTGTTTTGGGGGGGGGGGGGGGGGGGGTGTAGTGGTATGTTAAGCGTTGGGGGTATTTGGTAATTTAGCACAAGTTTGGGGGACATTTCGATAATTTTTTACGCGATGGGTATTTTGATAATCTTACATACCCACTGAGCTGGTCGTTCTTAGAATAAGAGTGATTTGGTATAAGGTTTATGATATCGTAGAATAAACTCTATTCTGATAATTAGATTGTTCCGTTTACGTTAACAAAGGAGTGTCTAGTTAAGACTAGATTAGTTTCGGATCAACTTAGCTCCTCATAATTGATTCTTATGTCGTTATTTATTTGCACTCATTACACTAATACAAGAATATTTTATCACTTTTAAACCCTTGCTTTGAGCCTTAAGCGTTTGTTAAAATTTATTATCGATGCTCATTATTCATTACTCACTGAGTACTGATTTATTCACTGAATTAGCAATTATTGTACTCTTTATATTAACATGAGTTAGTCTATTGAGGCGTTATAAGGATGATGTGTGTTAGGGATGATACAAGGATGGTCTGTTATTGGCTTTATCTTAATTTTTGATCATATATATATATATATATATATGGGGGCCGATCCCTATCTACCGGTGGGAAAATCTTTATTTCTCCACCGAACCGCTGCTCTTTGTAGCGGTTGGGTAAAATGAAGAAGAAAACCAACCGCAACAAAGTGTTGCGGTTGGAATTAATAACCAAACTTAAAACCAAACCGCAATTGTTGACCACTTGACCACCAAAGTCCACCAAACCACCACCAAAGTCCAAAGTCAAACCGCAATTGTTCACCGAAAATTAGGAAAGTCCAACCGCAACTCTTAGTTGCGGTTGGCATCAATTCAAGCCAACCGCAACTCTTAGTTGTGGTTCCCCCCCCCCCCCCCCGTGGTGGCCCCCCCTCCCCCCTCCCCACACGTGGTGTTCCCCCCCGTGATGGCCACCCCTCCCCCCACACGTGAATTTATAAAAAATAGCTAGAGCTAGATTTTGCCAAAGTGCAAAACAGAGACCCTAGTTATTTTTAAAATATCTATATCAGAGAAAAATTTCAGATTTTTCCAAAGACTGTAAAGGGGTTAACTGATACGGGGAACCTTGTAACTTTACAGTATAATTTAAAATATCAAGCTACCGCAATTTGGCTCGAAACTTTTATGAGAACCCTAGGATGTTGGGAAGTTCCATTCCCCAGGAATTCGGGCCATTCCGAAGTCGTTAGCTATTTTTTTGGCCGAACGGCCTTTTAAGCGCTCGATCCGGACACCGGTTCGGGATTTTTTGGCAAAAAGTCCGTAGAATACTTTTTAGATCAAGAATGAATTTAGGAAGCCTAAAATAGCGTTTCAAAGCACTTTTGAAATTTTCTGATGCCAGGGGCATTTTGGTAATTTGCCACCCCGAGAGGGGTATTTTGGTAATTTTACGGTGTCAAGTTTTTCAAACGCCTTTTGAGTCCAGAAATGTAAGTAAAACACCTGAAAGGTTGTTTTGAAGCTGGTTTGATGGGCGTTAGGGTGACAATGAACCCCCGGGGGCATTTCGGTAATTTGCCGCTCATCGGGGGTATTTTGGTAACTGAACATTGTAAAATTTTACGTGATGACTTTTAGTTATAGGATAGGGGTGTAAGACACCCGGAAAGTTATTTTGTTCCAGTTGTTCTGGGATGTGACCCAGGGGCGATGACTGCCAGGGGATATTTTGCATAGTAGCGGGTGGTGATGATTTTGGTAAAAAAAATTTATTGCTTTTTTATTGCTTTCCGCATAAGAACAGCATATCACGATGGCCCACCGCTCACTACCCAACCGCTACTAAGTGTAGCGATTGGAATCAGAGACAAATTATTTTTTTTTTCCAGTTGTTTCGTGTGACACAGGGACATGAACCCGATAAAAATTATTGCCCCACCTACCGTAAATAAACCCCCAGCTACCCCACAAATGCTATTAGAAACCCTAATAAAAACCCAGTTGCCCCCACTTACCCTTTTTAGCAGTTGTAAGTTTTGCCTTTTTCATTCGATTTTATTTCTGTTTCTGCCCAAAAAAATTTATTTAATTCTATGACTTGTTAAGAATGATATAATTTATATTTTTTAGATTTCAGTATAAATATGGATGCAACTGGAGGAAATAATTTTTGTGAAGGTTCTGATCCACCATACTTGGGTCAAGTTTTTCAAACACTGGACGAAGTTGAAGCATACTATAGAGCATATTCGAAAACGATAGGTTTTGGTATTCGAATTAAGACGACTAGAAAACGGGCGAATACAGATCAAATTTGTGGAAGACTATTTGAGTGTCATAGAGGAGCACCGCATGTACCCCCGGTTGTTCGGATCAGTGACGAAGGGCCATCAAGACAAAGAAAACGGGACACATTTTCGGGTACTGGCTGCAAGGCCCATGTGTATGCAGTACACCGGAAAAATAAAAACCATTGGGTTGTGACGGGAGTGGAGTTGAGCCATAATCATCAGTTGATGACCCCTAGTAAGATTAGTCAAATTCATCAACACCGAGAAATAAGCGCGGCACACAGACAACTGATATTTACAATGGCCGAGGCTAAAATTCCACCTTCTAGAATGATGGGGGTTTTCTCAAGCCAGGCTGGGGGGATTGACAAGTTGAGTTTCAACGAAATAGACCTTCGAAATGAACTTCGTGTTCAGAGGAGAGAGTCTTTCGGTAAGAGTGATTCTCAAGCTACACTTGATATCTTCAGGCACCTTCAGAGTGAGAATTCTGGCTTTTTCTACAGTCTCCAACTGGATGATGAGAACCGCATTAGTACTATATTTTGGGCGGATGCCCGTTCTAGAGCTGCTTACCAAAATTTTGGGGATGTTGTGACGTTTGACACCACATACCGCACAAATAAGTACTCTATGCCTTTTGCTCCGTTCACCGGGGTGAACCACCACTATCAGTCAATCTTGTTTGGCTTTGCCCTGCTTAGGGATGAGACGGAGGAGTCATTTACGTGGTTATTTGAAACGTGGCTTAAAGCAATGTATCATATTCCTCCAAAGACCATCATCACCGACCAAGATCTGGCAATGAAAAATGCAATCGCTAAGGTCCTTCCAGATACTCACCATGGCCTGTGCACATGGCACATAAGCAACAAATATCCCGAACGGCTTCACAATGTATATGCAAACCATCCGTCATTCAAGACTGACTTTAATACATGTGTGAAGAAATCGTTGACGGTAGACGTGTTCGAGGAGAGGTGGGCCACGTTAATGGATGACTACTATTTGCACAATCATGAATGGTTACAATCGTTGTATGAGATCAAGACACAGTGGGTCGGTGCCTACACCAAGAAGTTTTTTGCAGCTGGAATGACTACGACCTCGAGAAGCGAAGGTATGAATTCATTCTTTGATGGGTATGTAGGCCAGTCTTCAAGTATAACGGAGTTCGTACTAGAGATGCAGAAAGCCCTTGACAAGCAATTTTTCCTTGAGAGAGAAGCCGACGCGGCTACAGTTTACAGAGAAAGAGCCATAGTACTTTTTTCACCTTTGGAGGCTCATGCGGCTCAAGTCTATACCAAGGAAATGTTTAGACAGTTTCAAGAGGAACTACTAAAGTCGAATCAATATGGCATGACAAAGTTGCACGAGTATTCCACCAGAGATATCAAGGTTTATGCTTTGACAAATGTGACGAATTTCGCCAATCCGTGTTCTTCGTCGGCTCTGAGGAACAGACGACATTTTACCGTAGCAGTTTGTAAGGACACCGGGTTGGTTAATTGCAACTGTCAACTGTTTGAGCATAAAGGTATACTTTGTCGACACGCGTTGAGGGTTTTGAGCACCAAGAATGCTCGTGAAATCCCTCCACAGTATATCTTGGAACGGTGGACGAAGGAAGCCAATAGAGTCCACGGTCACATTCCTTACGTGCCCAATGTTTCAGTTGATTTCGAGCAATCTGAGACGCTGCGATATAATCACCTTTGTAACATCATGCACGGTTTATCATTGGATGCAGTGTCAACATTTGATGGGTACAGGTATCAAGTTGAAGCAGCCGCACGGGATAAGGCTAACCTCTCACAGTTTAGGATGGCATTACCAGAAAGACGGGACACTCCGACTACTCGGACGACTCCAGCCGGTAGATTCAATCGAGCCAAACAGCCAGTCATTGACGGCACAGCCTGCAAGGTGAGGAGGACGACATTTTTGATCCAATTATTTCTCAAACAAAAGGGCAAAAACGAACAATACGCATGAAGAATCCGATTGAAGAAGCAACGGGTCAAAAAAAATTGCGAAAGTGTGCGTTGTGTAATAAGATGACTGATCATGACAAAAGAAACCATTATAAAGTGTTAGGTATCGAACCTGGCAGTATGGTCGAGGAGGACGATGATGAGTAAGAGTTTTAGGGTTAATGTTTCAGTTGTATAAATTGAACTTTTATAATGTTTAAATTTGTGATTTGGTTTGTGGATTATTGATATTTTTGGTAACCCCGTATTCGCGCACACTTTAGGGCCCAATTCATAGCTTGCGAAAAAAGTTGTAATTTTTTTTGTCACTTTTTTTTCGCTCATTGCACCTCAGGCACGCTAGTGCTCGATATAGGTGCGCAAGGACAGCTGAACCCCATGAATACGAGTATACCTCCTCAAGATCCTCCAAGAACACCATATACTTCGGATGCACCGTGTTTTTCGAATGCGTCGGAAGTAATATAGCTCCAATAATATACAGAAGGAATGCGTTCGTATACGTCACGAAATCATGAGGAGTGTATTCATCCGGTAGCACGCCGTACTGCTCTCTCAGCCATTTAAGTTTGATTCCGTTTGTTGTAAGAGCTTCCCTCGGAATTCCTGAAAAATACTGCCTAGCCATATTCGCTATGGATGCAAACGTTTTGCTCAAAGTAATGGGTCTGCCGTGACATGGGATTCCAAGTATAAATCCGACGTCCTCTAATGTAATAGTCATTTCACCAAACCGGAAGTGAAATGAGTTCGTCTCGCTCCTCCATCGTTCAACTAGAGCGGATATGAGGCAATCGTCGTGTCGAGACCAAATCCCGCAATCGGTGAACATGGATAAATTTTGCCGGTGTAATAGTTGTATTTGTTCCTCGTTTAGTACCCACTCTTCGAGGTGACTTGTGCTTTGAATTGTTTCCTAAACACCCATATCGACACCGTCAAATATGTGCCTCGCGACGTGGTCATCGTCATCGTATAGGACTGATGTAACATGAGGTCCGGGGTTGAAATCCATATCTCTAAGAACAAAATATAATCGTAAACCAACTTAGCGTCCATAATATTTACATTCCAAAACTATAACTGGATCTTTAACCTAGCTTACCAACGCATTAGCAATAGTCATTATCTCATTATTTCAATGTATTAACACCATTCCTCACTTCCCATCACTCCGAACGCTTAATTACGCGCGTTCCCTAAAATTTAGCGCCAACGTGGCAATTTACCAATATACCCCCTGATGGAGGCTACACCACCAACACCTCAAAACCGCTTTAAAACTACTTTTTAAATGTATCACATCAATTATATACCAAATATTTTCTCCAAAGATTTTAAAGGGGATGAGTTAACAAAAATTGCACCCAACTTATGCAAAACACCCCCTGGCAGCCATCGCCCCAACAAACATCTCAGAACAACTTTAAAATAACTTTTCTGGTGTCCGACACCCCTTCCCGAACTAAAATTCATTCTGGAAATTTTTCAAGCTGGTACAGTTACCAAAATACCCCCGATGGGCGGCAAATTACAGAAATGCCCCCGGGGGTTCATTGTCACCCTAACGCCCATCAAACCAGCTTCAAAACAACCTTTCAGGTGTTTTACTTACATTTCTGGACTCAAAAGGCGTTTGAAAAACTTGACACCGTAAAATTACCAAAATACCCCTCTCGGGGTGGCAAATTACCAAAATGCCCCCTGGCATCAGAAAATCTCAAAAGTGCTTTGAAATGCTATTTTAGGCTTCCTGAATTCATTCTTGATCTAAAAAGTATTTTACGGACATTTTCGCCGAAAAATCCCGAACCAGTGTCCGGATCGAGCGCTTAAAAGGCTGTTCGGCCAAAAAAATAGCTAACGACTTCGGAATGGCCCGAATTCCTGGGGAATGGAACTTCCCAACATCCTAGGGTTCTCATAAAAGTTTCGCGCCAAATCGCGGTAGCTTGATATTTTAAATTACACTGTAAAGTTACAAGGTTCCCCGTATCAGTTAACCCCTTTACAGTCTTTGGAAAAATCTGAAATTTTTTCCTAATATAGATCTTTAAAAAATAACTAGGGTTTCTGTTTTGCACTTTGACAAAATCTAGCTCTAGCTCTAGCTATTTTTTTTATAAATTCACGTGTGGGGGGATGGGGGGCCATCACGGGGGGGGGGGGGGGACACCACGTGTGGGGAGGGGGGATGGGGGGGCCACCAGGGGGGTGGGAACCGCAACTAAGAGTTGCGGTTGGCTTGAATTGATGCCAACCGCAACTCTGTTGCGGTTGGACTTTCCTAATTTCCGGTCAACAATTGCGGTTTGACTTTGAACTTTGGTGGTGGTTTGGTGTACTTCTTTGGTGGTTTGGTGGTCAAGTGGTCAACAATTGCGGTTTGGTTTTAAGTTTGGTTATTAATTCCAACCGCAACACTTTGTTGCGGTTGGTTTTCTTCTTCATTTTACCCAACCGCTACAAAGAGCAGCGGTTCGGTGGAGAAATAAAGATTTTTCCACCGGTAGACAGGGATCGGCCCCCTATATATATATATATATATATATATATATCCTGTTTTAGTTGGTCTGATTTCGTTCTTTAGCTTGTTAGTAATTATTCATAAAAGAAAAAAAATTCATATTTGTTGTAGTTTCCTAGCTATTATAGTTTGTTTCTATTTTGTTGCTTTAGTTATAGGTTTTTTCTTTATTTTTATTCCTATCGAATGAGACATTCATCTGTAAGTCTTTTACTTGCCTATTTGGGCATGTTTTGTAACCCCATGTAATCTTGTTATGTATTTCTATTCTGCACTCAATTTTTTTTTCTCAAGCATTGTCACAACCGTTGTAATAAGCAATTTCTGAACAGAGGTGTCTTAATTTTTTTCGAGGTTTCACAAGGTCCACGACTACAAAATTAACGTTCCACGAATTTATTTTTTCTCAAGCATTGTTACTAAGTCGTAATAAAACGATTTCTGAGCAAAGGTTTCTCATATCTTTTTGTAGTTTCTCAAGGGCTAAAGTCTTCATTATAGCAATCTTAATTTATTTTATCTTCTTAAAACCTTGTTATAACTCATTGACCAACAAAAAACAAAAACCAAGTGGCCTTTGTGTTGCTTCAAAAGTGTTTGGACAGCAACATTTTCCCCATGGAATATCCGTTTGGCATATATTGGAAACTAGTTTGGGCAACTCAAACAAGCAGGGCCATTTACGTAAATTCGCCAGAAACTGTGCACGTCCACCAAACAGGAATATCCGTACAGTTGGCTACTAGGTAGAGCCGTAGAGGAGTGTAAAGGAAGGGCCACCTTTAAAATTAGGCATTTAGCTGTTGATGACTCGTCCTTGACTAGACCAGCAGCGGCTGCGGCTGTTGGTGGCAACAAAAGTCCATCGAACCCAAATCCAGCATGAGTAATGCCATGTTTGTTTTATTTTATTAATATTAATATAATATTAATGAGAAAGTAATTATAATATAAATATAACAATTGACCGTAAACATCGGGCAGTATCGAGTAAGCACAAATTTGATGAGTTTAATGCAGAAAGTGACCGTAAGGCGACGTCGTTGATAACTGTCTAAGACGGGAACTAGAATGCCCGCCCTGATCATGATTTCGTGTGAATAAATTATGTAATCTAACGGTTGATACTTAAAAAAATAGTATATGATTTTTATGTTTAACCGGACGTGAATAAGCAACTACTTCACGTTATCAACTTCGTGAAAAATACAAATTGCCATATGTTGAACCTCCCTTCGAATTTTGTGATTGAAGTGGTTAGACTATGCAATCTAGCACGACTACATATAAATTTCTGGTGCAATTTAGAAATATAACAGTTGTCTGTACACATCAAAAGTGTCGAGTAACAAAATTTGATATGTCTAATGAAGAAAGCAAGCATGAGGTGATATCTTAAGTAACTATCGATGACCGTAACTATCGCACTTTGAAGCGTCGACCCCTGATTACATGATATACTCACATAAACAAGCAATCAGTCAACTAGACCAAGCAGTCTAACGGGGGACTTTTCGGATACGGGGTTGCATGATGAGTTACTACACTATTAAGTTATCAAAAGTGTCACCTCATTACTTTTTTTTTTTTTTATGAAGATTATGATTTATAGTTGCTAGCAGTTAAAAACTAAAAATCACATAATATTTACGCGAAATCTTTTCTTCTTTTGCTTGGAAACTAGAGGGGGTGCAAAGATTGCTTCTATTAACATTATGGAAATTGTTTTACTCAAAATTTTGGTGCAAATTCTACCTCTGTGCTTTTCACTAGAATCATATGCTTGATTGGTAGAATTATAGCTTTACTGCTTTATAGTGCTCCCAATTGAATTTAGCCTGACACTAAATGTGACCTTAGGATGCATCTTCTCTGCTTTTGCTTAGAAACTAAAGGAGCAAAGAATGCTTCTCTTAACATTATGGAAATTGTTATGCTCACAATATTAGTGCAAATACTCTCTCTGGGCTTTTCACTAGACTAGATCCCATGCTCAATCAGTAGAGTTCGAGGTACACCGTGCTCCCAATTTAATTAGTTTTGCAACTAATTGTAACCTTAGGATGTACCTTTGTAGTTGTTGCTCATCAATATACTAGCAACAAACGGATCGAAAGAAAACTTTTGTTACTCTACACGACGCTTTTGGACTAATAAGTTTCATGTTACGTCAAATTTGAACTTGTTCGATCTGTTTAATTGTGTTTTATGAAGAGATTTCTCGACCAATTGCTTTTTTTGTTGTTGCTGTTTTTCTAATTTATCCATCAGGTCTGTTTGATTGGTTCTTTGCGCCTAGTTTTGATGTAACAGTTATATTTAACAATTAATCAAATTACATGTGGACATGATTCAGTACAAATTTGGTCAAATCTGATTCTCAAAACCGATGAGATCCAAAACGGTAGAATACACAATCATTCGAAATTTCATCTGTTTTTATAACAAAAAAATATCGTTCATGGGGTAAAGACAAGTGAGAGAAAAAAAATCATCAAATTATTTTAAGAAACTAGATATGATATTACATGGCAGGGGTAATTTCGTAATATGCAGCCAAAATTGTCAAGATCCACCAATAGGCTAATTTCTCCCCCAAATTTTCAATATTTCTCGGTTCCCAAACAGGGGGAAGACAGACGACGAGAGGAAGAAAAAGCCGTCAATTAAACAAACAACGTTCCTTGGCTCCCATTTTGCTCAACAGCCAGGCACTGAACTGAACCTCAGGGACTTCAGCCACGTCGAGTCCCGTCACCAGTTCCGTCGTTTTCTGGCCCCAAAAGTTTGCCCGTGAGAAAGTCCGCCGTTGATTTTCCTCAGCTCCGCCTCATCCCGTCACGATCGGTCAGTTTCAGCTCCGTGTGCTTGCCTTACCTTGTAGTTGAGCTTGAGTTCTGTTTGGCAACTAGCACTTTGTAATTGAGCTCGAATACTGTTTGGCAACTAGCAGCATTCGGCTGATAAAGCGTATTTGCTCTTCCCGTTGCGGAGTTAGTTTGCAATTTTGAGTTCGTTTGATGTTTTAGCGGCTTCTGGTAGAGATGTTTGCACTGATATTTAAGTAATTTTTGGTCAAATGAGGCTGAAAAGACGATGATTTTTCGAGTCAGAGTTACTCAAAGTAGGAAGGCAGGTACGGACTTAGAGTTGCGATTTCCGATAATTTGTGTCCCTTTGACTTCTTAGCGACCGATAGTTATGATATTTGCACGAGACAATCGAATAAGAGTTTCAAGTATTTTTTGATCAAATGAGGGTTAAGACTACTAGCATTCAGGTCAAAGTGACACGGTTTTAAAAAAATTGAGTCTCTTTTGACTTGTTAGCGACTTCTAGTTATGATGCTTGCGCCGAGTTATACTTTCTGGTCATAATGTTTCTTATATGACGAACTTAACGAGCTAAAAGCGATGAGTAAGGTCAAAGGTTATGCATCCGAAGAAGTAGCTGAAAAGTTAAAGGGACTCAATGTTGGAGCAAAGGTTGGTTACATACATGCTGATATATTGGTAAATCGAGGCTACTGATGTAAAGGCATTCATACACTCGTTTCCTTGTCTAGGTGTTACCTACTTTGATACAGCACAATCAAGTACAAATTTCATTTCTATTATGGCTATAGGGTGCAACTGACGAGTAACAGCATTCAGCTGAAAATGAATTTATACTCTGTCTGCGATTTTGAGTCTCTTTGACTTCTTACAGACAAAGTTAATAATGTCTCATATTGTAATGGGTGAAGGACATCAGTTCTAACATTCTTACATTCCTTTTGCAGTTTGATGTGGTACAACAGGTGCTTGATATGAGGCTAATGAGAGTCCGAGTTTGAAATTTGTTATAGAGATTTGGAAGTTCGGAAGTATGGACTTTGCATACAGTTTTCGGCAGCCAAATGTGATTCATGTTGGTGAAGGTACAAGTTATAGAATACTAGACCAGTTGAACCCGTCTTGTCATTTTAGTACTAATTTTCTCTGCAATCCGAGGCTTGTATCGAAAGCCCACTCAACAAAAAAGTTGAAGAAATATGTCACCAGTAGCGGAAGTAGTGTTATCAACTCAAGAAATGTCAGTAAAGGCGAGTTGAATAGTTTTTTCCGTTGTTATAATTCATCGAAAACTCTGTTCTTTAAATCAGCAAGCGGTGTAGTTCAATCACGGTGTCAGGGCAATGATTCGGTTGCTTTTATTGATGGTAATGGTCGAGATGTGGAGTTTATCGAAAGTCATGATGAAGAGAGTCTGGGAGGAGGGACTAACCGCAGTCAGGAGAAGAACAGTTCAAGGGAAGAAGTTGGGGTGGAAGACGAAGTGGAGGCTGCTAGTATAGATGAATTGGGGGAATTGTTGCAGAAGGTGCTTAAGGAATTGGAAGTCGCTCGGCTGAACAGTAACATGTTTGAGGAAAAAGCTCATAGGATATCGGAAGTCGCTATAGCGCTAAAGGATGAGGCGGTGAATGCTTGGAATGATGTAAATTCTACCTTAGATGCCATTGATGAGATCGTTAATGAAGAGGCCCTTGCTAAAGAAGCTATTCAGAAAGTGACAATGGCCCTTTCTTTGTCTGAGACTAGGCTTCAGGTGGCGTTGGATTCATTGGAAGTTGCAAAAGAAAGGACTGTTTCTCCGGAGGTTTCTAGAGAGAGTGGTGCAGAATTTGAAGGTGGAGAAGAAGACTCCAACCCGTTGAGAGAAGAGGAGGAAGCACTCCTGGCTGCTGAGGATGATATGAAAGAGTGTCAGGCCACTTTCTCAAATTTGGAGGTTGAGCTAACTCGGTTGCAAAGCAGAAAAGAAGATTTGCAAAAGAAAGTGGACAATCTCAATGTGATTGCGGAGCAAGCACAAAGTAATGCTTTGAAAGCAGAGGAGGATGTGGCAAATATAATGCTTTTAGCGGAGCAAGCCGTTGCCTTCGAACTTGAGGCTACACAGCGTGTGAATGATGCAGAGATTGGCTTACAGAGAGCGGAGAAAAGTATTCCAATTTCCCATGTTGATGACTCCGGAAGTACAATACCCCAAAGTGGATCGTCATCCCAAGGACAAGTGTTGAGTGAGGGAGCACTTCTTGAGGAGGAAAAGTTGAGTCAAGAAGATCCTGTTGACATTATTCTTCAAGTAGGCAGAGATGTGCCAAACGAGGGTGCTGCTTTAACTGGCGAGCCTTTGCTAGATAACCAGTCTGATATACTTGGCCAAAAATTTGAAGAGCCGAGATCATCTGATGAAGGTGATCAAGGGAATGGGAAATTAAGTGTATCATCAAGAGATACTGAAGCAGATGCTGAAAAGTCAAAGAACGTGGTTCAAACGAAGAAACAGGAAGTGCAGAAGGACTTGACCAGGGACAGCTCACAAATTAATGCTCCAAAAGCATCAGTGAAGAAGTCATCTCGTTTCTTTTCTGCATCGTTCTTCTCTTTTGTAGATGGGACGGAATTCACACCCGCTTCAGTATTCCATGGGCTTTTAGAGTCTGCAAGAAGGGAATTGCCTAAGCTGGTGGTTGGGTCTTTGCTTGTCGGAGCAGGGTATGTGATTGCTCTATAAAATTAAGGACTTTGTCTTTTGCTACTTATTTATATATGGTTTCTGTCCCGCGCTTGCTTGCCAAATGTCAAATGACATTCATTCAGACCATATCCTTAGTTTTTCTAACAGAATGAATTGGTGGGTACTACTTCTCTGGTCTGAATTTAAGGTTTGCTTCTTTTGATGAAACACGACAGTATTGCCGTTTATGCTAAGAACGGTGAGAGGGTTGCTCAGCTATTTCAACAGCCAGATATTCTTACCACTAGTATTGACGAAGTTTCATCCAATGCGAAGCCTCTTGTCAGACAAATAAGAAGTTTGCCCAATAGAATTAAGAAGCTAATGGAGCTGCTTCCTCATCAAGAGGCATGTTCTCAAGCTAATTCTACTTAAACTCCCCTGGCTGAAAAAATAGTCTATCTTCGCCTGAACATATTCTCCATTTTCTTTTTGTCAGGTAAATGAGGAAGAAGCTTCTCTCTTTGACATGTTGTGGTTACTGCTTGCTAGTGTTATATTTGTGCCTATATTCCAGAAAATTCCTGGTGGTAAGTAAAGAACTTTTCTACATGGCTTGCATTGACGTTAAAGCCATCTCTTCTTCATCTTGTGTCATACTACGTTCCTTGGAGATAGAAACCTTGCGTGAACCCATTGGCCAAATCTTTTTCTTTAGTCATTCAAGGGCTTCTAGTGAACATGTTTTCTTGTCCTTGTCTGTTATTTTCTGTTCCTTGATTCAGAAGTGGAGCATTGTGTATGTAGGAGCATAGAGTTGTTATTTATTGTAAACTTGTTGGGCGAAGAGGCTGTTCTTGCATATGGCCAACTTCTGCATGTATGCTTTTAGTTTTTTTCTTTCCTTCACTTTCCTGCTAAAATAGAGGTATCCTACTTCTTGCACTGATGACATCGCAATGTTTAGGTAGTCCTGTTCTCGGGTATCTGACTGCTGGAATCTTGATTGGACCCTATGGCCTCTCTATTATCCGTCATGTGCATGGGACAAAGGCGATAGCTGAATTTGGAGTTGTTTTCTTGTTATTTAATATTGGACTTGAGGTGGAACCATTGGATCTTGAATAAATTTGTGAGACATTCGGTTGTTATGTTTATGTAAGCCTTGTCTACTTTGTGCAGCTTTCTGTTGAAAGGCTAAGTTCCATGAAAAAATATGTTTTCGGGTTGGGCTCCGCTCAGGTGATTGAACATTAACCTTAGCTAGTCAAAATTTAATTTGTGTGATATGATTTAGCCCCCTATATAGCATCTTGATCTGCATTACATGTGCAGGTACTGGTGACGGCAGTGGTGGTTGGCTTGGTTGCCCATTTTATTTCTGGACAGGCTGGGCCTGCTGCACTTGTCATTGGGAATGGATTGGCATTATCTTCCACGGCTGTCGTCCTTCAGGTAACTGTCATTATTGGGTATAATTGATGGTAAATTCTTGTCTAGCATGGAATTATATCCTTGAATCCGCAAATGTGTGTTCAATACACGTTTCTTTGTAAAGAAAATCTGAACTTGTTCAATACAAGTTTCTTTTGTAAGAGAGGTATACAATACCTGTCCTACCATTAGACAATGGACACTTTTCATTGGGATTTGTTCATATTTTTAGTTGCATACCTATTTACTGGAAAATCAAATTTTTTTGAGAGAATTTCAGGAATTGTATTGTATATTCAATGAGGAAGGTGTATTAATTAGAGTTTATTAGAGTATATAAAACAGAACATATTCTACAGGATAAATAGACTATATCCTGTAGGATAGATAGCGGGTAGCGGGCATCGAACCCACATCGTTAGGTTGGAAGGGTAGGGGTTATAGTTGACATCAATTCAGTACTTTTAATGTCTCTAATTCAAGCCGAATGTGAAACTTTGGTTTCATTCAGTTGAAGGATATCCTGTAAAATGACAATAAAAAATAATTAAAGCATGGGGAAGATGATTACTACAATATACTTAATATTTGCCTAGTAATGATGCTTTTACAGTATATTGCAGTAGTGTTGTCACTGTTGTGGCTGGACCTGCCAATTGTGTTACCGGTGACCATAGCCATTTTTTATGAAACTGATATACAGGCATAGAACACCTTTGCATGCAAATATGCTCATTAGAACACCCTTTGCAACAAATATGTTCATTTGTGTACTTTTTGGGAAAAGTGATATGTGCCTTCTCCTTCAAACTGGGCTCATCATAGTTTCTTTGCAAGATGGCCTCTGTTCTACATTAAAAAAATGCATTTCTTGTTGCTTCTCCTGCTGCAGTATCGAACTACATTGACCTTCCTTTCACTCACCAGAATATCAGTCAGTAGATTTTTATTAGTACTACTCCCTTGGTGGCATTGCGCTCCACCCTTAACCAAAAAAAGGGAGAACTAAGAAGAAAAATCGAAAACGAGAAAGATGCCCATTGACAGATACCCGGAAACTAATCTCTTACGCTTGAAGCCTAGATTTTCTTTTCGCAATCGGCATCATGACCGAATCTTCATTCTTGGAATCGTGGTTTACTACATAGAACATGAAAAGGATCAGCTGGTTAGTCCCATTCCCTAAATTACCTTCTGCAGAAACGGCAAACACAGTACCTCTTCCATACAGTTTTCCAAACTTTTGTTGCACACATATTCAAATATACATATGTGGCATTGTTGCCACGTCGTTATCTCCTCTCCACAGAAATTCTTCTTGATATTTAGTTTATCCTTGAACTTGAATCAACCCTGCATAGTTGCTAACATGAGCATCTTGTGCTCGTCCTTCCCGGTACTTGTATCAAGATTGTTCTCGAAATTGATAAGTTCCTTAGCTTTGTCTTATTTATAGTTTTGTGTGAAAATTATGAAGTTCTTATCATCTGAGGCACCTGGAATTTGTTGCTATATTATTAACTTGCTAGCCCTTTATGAAATTGTGGGTCAAGCAGTGAAGACTGAAAAATATTGATAGCGTACATGTGATCAGTTGATTGCTGATTTCTTGTGCAGGTACTGCAGGAAAGAGGTGAGAGCACTTCACGTCATGGACGCGCTACATTCTCTGTCTTACTTTTCCAGGTATACATGCTCTTGACGATAATTTTTTTCTCTGTGTGCAGTGTGGGTGCTTTCTTCTTCTATTTATGTTATTTGGATTCATCAGATATTTGTGGTCCGATTCCCTGCTTTTGAAGATATACCTGATTGTACTGGCCCTAGTTAATTTATCTTCGACTTGAGCATAGTGAAGCTTGGCATTTTCATTTACACATGTTTCTCTCTGTCCAATGTTCTCGCACAATTAACCGTATTGTAGCACCCCTTTGTATTTGATTTTGATACTCGTAGAACTCAAGACGGGGCATGGATGTATGTTTCTGTCTATATGATGGTCCACCTATGCCCTATCCGGTTGTCCCTCTAATCATCATCTTGAGTTCTTTACCTATCACAGTCTTGGGATTTTTTTTGCCTTGTAATATTTGAAATGGTCATCATTATCTTGCAACACTGACGGGTTACTGTTTTCGAATTGACATTAATTTTCCCCATCTTGCAGGATTTGGCTGTTGTGGTTTTGCTTATACTCATTCCTCTCATCTCACCAAATTCATCTAAAGGAGGGGTAACTATTTTTTGTTGATTCTCAGCTCTAGTGACTGGTTTATGTGGATATGTTCTTGCATATGTTTTCCCCATGATAACCATGCCACAAATGTTTATTGAAACACAGAGTTCCACCTCCTCTTCTGCAGTATCACTTTTGACCATACGATGTTAAATTGACCTGATTCCTTACATTTGAATAATTAGCATGGCAATTAGATAACACTTCCAACTTTAATTCTTTTTATGGCTTTCTGAAGGTAATAGTAACTTCTGCTAGTAGGAGCTGATTCCTAACATGAAAATTTTGTCATATCCATGTCCAAAGTTCTCCACCTTTTTTAGCTTGCTTGTGGTACTAGTACTGCATCTAATAGTCGTATCGTACCTATTAAAAGAACTAAAAATCGTAATACTCGTTCTCCTACTGCTAGTGCTGTGTGCTAATGCCTCTGCTTAAGTTGTTATACTAAATAAGCTTTTTTAATATTTCCAGATCGGTTTCCAAGCAATTGCTGAAGCTCTTGGTTTGGCTGCTGTAAAGGCAATTGTTGCTATCAGTGCCATAATTGCTGGAGGACGCTTGGTAAGCTCTTTATATGTCTGGTGTTAAAAGGTTTATAATGTTGAAGGTAACTGGAAGACATTTTAAATTCTTGGTCTTGCAGTTTATATTGTTGGGGTACCAACTAGTAGATTTATTTGAAGAACCCCAAGACAAGATTTACTAAATCATTGTTAAATCTGACTCAAGGAGAGCATTGGTTGTATGCTAATTCTATATTTCACTTATCTGATTCGCTATATGTATCTCTTTTGTACCTTTGAGGTTTTGTCTAAGTTTCTTATATTTCTCGGTATTTGCTATTCTCGCTCTGATTTGCAGTTGCTTCGTCCAATATACAAGCAAATTGCAGAAAACCAAAATGCAGAGATATTCTCTGCATGTACGCTCCTGGTTATTCTGGGGACCAGTCTTCTTACTGCCAGGGTAGGTCGATTGTGCTAAGTTTACTTTCCTACGGCATAACTGCCCAAGTTTCACTCCTTTTCGTTTTCCTTGAACAGGCTGGCCTTTCAATGGCATTAGGAGCATTTTTGGCTGGTTTGCTCCTCGCAGAAACTGAATTTTCCTTACAGGTTGAGTCGGATATAGCTCCATATCGTGGCCTTCTACTAGGTCTCTTCTTCATGACGGTAAGCCCTCGCATTTGCCTAGCTGTATGACCCTTATATGATTCGGATATTTTACATCTTGTGTAAAAGTGTTCAATAGAGCTAGTGTTAATCTTCTACTGCAGTAAAGGTAGCACGGGCTTGGTCTTTCAATTTAAGTTACTGCCGCTTGGCAATTTAAGAGGAGAATCTAACTATCTACATTGGAAGAAAAGTGGAATGAGGTAGTGAAGGACGCTAATAGTGTATGCCAATCCTTCACTTTTTGAACTCCTTATACGAGCTCATGTCTTGGCTGGTGTCATTGCGCCTTTTAGCTATTCTATACTTGCCATCACCAGCCTGGGCTACTGTCCCTGTAAATCTGCTTGTATCAATTTCTTCTGTCTCAGGATACTATTTTTCTTACTGAAGCGGTGTTGCTTTTGATGAAGCAGTTTGAAGTTAACAATAACTTCTTTGTTTCAGGTTGGAATGTCCATTGATCCAAAGCTTCTTCTTTCAAACTTTCCGGTAATTATGGGGACATTAGGACTTTTGATTGGTGGAAAGACCATATTGGTTGCTGTAGTTGGTAAGCTTTTTGGTATCTCAATCATATCTGCAATACGAGTTGGTCTTCTACTTGCTCCCGGGGGAGAGTTTGCCTTCGTGGCCTTTGGCGAAGCTGTCAACCAGGTTTGAACTAGTCTACTCCTCTGGTCATTCCTTCTATTTTCCTCAAATAAGCAGTCAACTTCTATAGATGTTGTAGGGAAAATTATGGGTGATATTGTGGATATTAGAATCACACCGTAACTGAAAGCCTCTGTCATTTAATCTTGAGCCCAACCAGTAGAAACAACATAGTAAAGAATTGATCCCTTTGTATCTTTTACATGCATACTAGCGTTCTTGTTTGGGGTCCAAAGGCTTGGGGTTGTCTAAAATTAGCAACATGATTCTTTCCTTCCCATGAGTCTTGACATCCCTATTCTGCGCTTGATCTACGTCTCTCTATTCTTTCCATGCTTCCTTGTTTTTTGTGGCATTACTTATTTTCTTCGAGACTCGCCAAACACCTGCCTACCAACCAACACTGAAAAGAGTCCCATAAAGCATATCTAACTGTAGACATTATAGGCGCTTCTGGAAGTGAGATCTTCTTTTTGTTTGTGCTTTTGCTCCATCGGATCCACTTGAGCCTGGGCTACAAAGTGGGGCAAATATCTTGTCCCCCATCAGACTCTGTGACATTGCTCTAGAAAGAGTGATGACCTCACCAAAGTCTCAAAGTTCATGTGTGTAATCCATGCTCATGCACCTTCAAACTTGTCAGTCAGTTTCCTTTTCCCCCTTTTTTGACGAGTAAAATTTGTCAATCACAAAAGATCTTGTAAAATTTGCATCAGATCAAGTCACTTAGTTATCTATTTTATCGGCTTTTATGTATGCGACATTGGTCTCTCTCTCTCTCTCTCTCTCCTCCCTCCCTCCCTCTCTCCCTCCCTCTCTCCCTCCCTCCCCCCACACTAGACAACAGCCAACTTAATGTTCAATATTATGCATCTTTGTTGGTTGATGTCAGGTAGGAAGCGTGATAAGATAATGCTTCTCTTAGGTAACATTTTTTACTGCAAGGAAATTTATACTAACTAGCTTGTTTCCAGGGTATAATGTCTCCTCAGCTTTCATCTTTGCTATTTCTTGTGGTGGGGATCTCAATGGCCCTCACGCCATACTTAGCTGCTGGAGGCCAGTTAATAGCCTCTCGATTTGAGCTGCATGATGTACGGAGCTTATTACCTGTAGAGAGCGAGGTGAAATTGTTAACTCGAGCGCTTGTTATTACTTTGGGTAATTTGAAGTAAGAATTACTGCTGGAACTTTACTGAATAACTTTTTCAAGGTATGTCTTTAGGGTCTGGTTCTGGTAGAAGTGAGCTCTCATGCCATGCCATGTCTACTAGAGAATTGTCCCAGCAATTATATAATGCTTTAATTGCCCTCCTGAAATGCAAGCCCCCATTGCATGTAGAAACCAATGGAGTGGAGAAATCAACATGGAATTCTCTGAAAGTGCACTATGTGCAGCGACAGACGGAGTAGAAAGTCGTTGAGAAACCAATATTAATGTGGTTTACTGCAAGCTGTTCACGACCTTGTGAAACAAGGGCTACATGACAAATCACTGAGAAACAAGAAGTTAGATTTAAGGGGTTAAAATTGCAAACTGCTTAGCAGTACATGGATATTTTGGATCAACCAACAAATCTGGACGGCTAGTTAATTTTTCGACTTAACAGACGTAAGGAAACAAGGGCCCTATATTTTTACACTTCCTGTTGACTTACTCTGGATTACGAATATGTATTATTTTTGGGTTTAAGGTTTCTTATAAGTTGGCATATCATATCCAATGAGAACTTGTTAGACAGTTATGTTCTTTCTACCTTTTAGTAGAAAAATAGAGTTTACCCTGGTTTGTTGAAAGAAGCTGCATGATGTACAAAGATTGAAAGGTGAGTGCTATTTCTGGCCTCAAAGCCTGTACTGATATAAATCAGGCTATCCATACTCCAATGCTTCCGTTTGTCCGTTGCAAGAAATATTAAGGATATTCTGGCATTTGGAACTTTTCTATTTCCCTTGCATTGTAGAAGCTGAGACCACTTCAATTTTCATGCCTTAAGTATATGAAGAATTTACCAACAATTATTGTCGTAATAGGGTGGAGTAAAGATGTCTCTTTCCAGTGCTAGACATTTTTTTTCAAAAAATTGATGCTCAAGTGGTACTTATGTATATTTTATATTCTCTGTACATGTAAAAACATTAGCTGTTTCTGATCAACTATACAGAATTGTATAAGCACTGCATAGTTTTTAATTTCTTGTGGCATTTGGTTCGCAGACGGATGATTTGCAAGATCATATTATTATATGTGGATTTGGACGTGTTGGCCAGGTGTGGTCACATTCTACATCCTTTTCTGATAAACTAGTTTAGGATGATATTAAAGGGATCTGGTGTCAGTTATGTTTACGCAGAATTTCACGTATTTTGTTGTGTAACAAAGATAGCTTTAACCTTTTCTTTTCCATGTTTCCTGTTTTTTTCAGATCATTGCCCAGCTTCTTTCTGAGCGATTGATTCCATTTGTTGCTCTGGATGTGAGGAGGTAGTTCACTTCTTTGTTTGATTTAAACTGCAGTAGACTGTAATATTCATGAGAGGATAACTTGCATTAATATCTTGTAGTCAAAGAGCGCCACCTAAAAAGTATACAATCATGTACTTGTAGAGTCTCAGAAGCTATCAAAAAAGTCCAAAAAGGATAAAGTGAGACTCCAACAGAGCCTTGACAGACTTTTTCTTGCCAAAGAATTCCCTCTTGCCAAACCATTTTATTTAAGTTCTTAACAGGAGATGCTCAACTGAACCACCATGCATAATAGTTTCAGTTATATACAGTAAAAGTCCACAGAATCGGGTGCCTCTCGGTGTAACTTACACAGCTCCCTTTATATTTGTAGCTTTTTTATTAAAGAAATTTGGTCGCTTCAAGTGTTTCTCCTATCAATTTTCTCCTGTTTGTTCTACACCGCTTAGGTTATTCTCGCCCAGTCCTTGCATTTAGTTTTTTCCCTTTCTTCTTCGTCTTGATTTACTTAAAATATTTTCTTATTAGTTTGGTTTTAATGCCAAAAGAAGGAAAGAATGGTATAGGTCGTTTTGTTATCTGCTCTGAACGTGCTTCCAGCTTATGGTACAGTTAGATATGGGTAGTCATCTTTCATTATATCCATTATTTCAGTGACCGAGTAGCAGTTGGGCGTGCACTTGACCTTCCTGTGTATTTTGGCGATGCTGGTAGTCGAGAGGTAAAATGACTGACAGGACAGATATTCTTCCTGCAGGTTCATTCTTTAACGAGTTCTTTGTGCATTCCCGATCCAGGTCCTTCATAAAGTTGGTGCTGAAAGAGCATGTGCTGCAGCAATAACTTTGGATTCTCCTGGTGCAAATTATAGAACGGTTTGGGCTTTAAGCAAGCATTTCCCCAACGTGAAGACATTTGTCCGTGCCCATGATGTTGATCATGGCCTCAATTTGGAAAAGGCCGGGGCGACAGCGGTATCTCTCTCATTTGGATTTTTGCTCTCTCTCTCAAATTCCTAACTAGTGCAAGAGGTTATCATTATTGAATAAGTTAAGGAGAACAGGTTCACAATCATGATTTGCAGTGATGCACTTTTTTCATTCTGGGACACCTGTCATATCTGAAGCTTCAGCTTGAAATTTACAGGTTGTTCCAGAGACCTTAGAACCAAGTCTGCAGTTAGCATCTGCTGTTCTTGCACAAGTAAGTAAAATGGATGCCACTGACATGTATCATAGACTGATTTTTTTTAGGGCTAACTAGTAGCTGTAAGAACTTTACGCTTAGCATGTGGTTGGATGGTAAGAAAGGATGTAAAAATCTGATTTGTAAATCTGCTATGAACATAATTTTTCGCTCTCATCCCCCCCCCCCCCCCCTCTTTTACAAGCCTATCCCTTCTCCTTCTAATTTGAATGTTTTACCGTTGATTTCAGTGGCCCGTCGGCCTGTCACTCTTTCACTTTTCTGATAAATTGTACTCCCTCCATTCCAATATTATTGATCACAGTTGACTTGCACAAAGTTTAAGAAGATGGTCAAAAGTTTGGAAGCTTCCCATTTTACCCTTCTTTAAGTTTCTGGCCCACTTCCTCCCTCCCCCTTTGTCTCTGCTGCTTTATTTCTCTTTGCTGCTTTACCTCTCTTCTCTCTACACACAAACACTCATGAGCCCACACACGCGCAAGTACGCTCTCTCATTTTTTCTTAAACTTTTCTTTAACAAACTCTAGTGATTAAATTAGATCTAGCATAATAAATCAGAAGGTGGAAAAGTTCAAGGAAAGTTTTGGTGAATCTGTTGATATGTCATCTTCAATTTAGAGAGGCGCTCAGTGAGTTGGACATACGGTGATTGTTGAATGGAGATGACGGTGGCGGTTGATGTATTTGGAAAAGTGGTTGGGGAAGAAAATTAGTATGATCTGGGTATAACGGAGACAGGAGAGAAAAGAGATGAGTCGAGAGAGAACCACAAAAAAAAAGGGGGGGCAGAGGGAAAAGATGGAAAAACAACAAAGAACTATCCAGGTTTGATAAGATAGCAATAATTTTGGGACGGAGGGAGTATCATGTTTTCCAGCGTTTTTTCTTCACACTCGAGTCCACTTTGAAACATATGCTCCTAAAGAAGTTGGCTACTTGATGTATTTGTCCTTTCTCGTCATAATGATTTACATGTCTACATGGATATGATCTAGGAACTGTCACCAAGGGCTGTGCTGTAGTTACTACTTT